>SJYV01015684.1:1555188-1611259 GCA_006410875.1 Neotragus pygmaeus | reverse complement strand
AAAAAAAAAAAAAAGATACATTCTGAGCCGACACAGAAATCTGAGTTGGGAGGGATTTTTTTCTAGAGAACTTGCTTGAGTATCAGCCATTTCCCCTCATGCCAAGGATAGGAATTTTTTTTTTTTTTAATTACATAAACATGGCAAGGAATAATACCATGAGTTGTTTAGATTTTTTTTTATAAGCAAAATACCTTTCCTTTAAAGACCCACTTGTTCTCATTCTCTCTCTCGTTCACACACACACACACACACACACACACCCCAGCACTCTCCTCTCCCTGACACCCATTCAAAGCAAATGGCTCAAGAAGACACCCATGGTATACTCCAGAATACAGGTCATTTCAGGGAAAATAACAGACTTGAGTGTGAGATAGGCAGTGAGACCAGACTTTGATTAAGAAAATAGAGAAATATACATGAAAAAGTTGACCATCCAGGGAAGGCCCCCTCAAAGTGCTGATGGAAAGAAAATGAAGTCTGTTCTGCCTCAGGATTACCGTAGCCTACCTAAGCTTCCCCGCTTGCATGCGCCCGGCTCCAAACTCTACGCGTTCTGATTAGAGGAATGTCAATGGATTGTCCTGGTAGCACGAGTATCAGGCCATTCGCAGCATCCAGAGATAAATAACATAATTATAAACACTCTTCTTCCCAGGGTGCTTTTAGCTGACTCTGTGATGCAGCCGTTCCTTACTGCTCAATCATGTCACACAGGACTTTGGGAAAGAAATCAATCCCAAGCTAGTTATCACCTTCATAAATACGTCTCTGGAGTAACTCCACAGGGCTATAGGAGAGGCAGTCAATAGGACTTTGTGTTTCTCCAGGACCACAGACAGAGCCCAGCTCTCAGCCCCGCCCCCATTACTGCTGGGGGATGGAGCCCCGCCCTTCTTGGTGCCAGATGTGGGGTGTGTTCAGCACCACTGGCAAGTTATGAAAACAGAATCACCTTTCTCTTCAGAAGAAAAAGAGCTAAAGTTACATATAGTTACATACAGCTTAGAGCACTTGAATGCCTGCCTACAGAGTCATTTCCTCTCCCTGATTCTATAGTTTTGCCCCAGAAAGGGCAATGGAGGGAGGCAGGGCTATCAGGTCATCGTAGCCTGAAGAAAAAGAGTTTCCTAGCAGGTTTATCAGCTCAGGGATAGAGCCGGGGAGCTCAGAGACTAGACAATGCCCTTAGCCAGGAGAGCCCCTGCAATGGGCTGGATCACAGCCTGAGTGCTTCTGCTTTGGAGCAGGCGGCGAAGCAGGACGTGAAGTCTCACGCTGGGTTTCAGCCCTGTCTGGCAGACTGTCTGCAGGGTTTAAGACCCAGAGACATCCTTTTACTTTTGGAGCTTCCTCTCTGGAGGCTGGGCATTACTTATCTCCACATCACACAAGTCACACTGTTCTTTCTGTAAGAGCCACGGCTTCCTCTTACCTGCACGCACATGGTCCTTTTCATATATTGTGGGCGCTCGAATCACCTAGGGCACTAGTCTGCCCACCTGTGGTGCCTCTCTCCACTCCTGCCACAGGATCCTGCTACCTGGAAACACAGGCCCGCACCCAGGTGAACATTCTTCCCCTACCTGGCTTCTCGCGCCCTCTGCCTCACCTGGTCCACACACCAGACCTCACAGCTTCCGATCCCCATGGGAAAAGCCAAGCCCACCTCTGCTCAGCCTCCCTGAGGCAATGGTGGGACCCAGCCTCTTCCTCCCTTGTGGATGCTTCTTAGTAAGAAAGTCACACACACACACACACACACACACACACACAGAACAAGGCCAACAGGATAACCCTGGAACATGTCGGCCTCCAAGTCCTCAGAGTCGGCTGTATCGGCCTGGGTGCTTCAGCATCCCTGATGTGAAGTGGGGTGCCCAGCAGGACAGCTCCAGTCCCGGGCGCCTCCTCAGTCCCAGGCTGACTGGCACAGGGACCCAGCGGTCAGGCTCACGCTGGCTCGAGGCTCACCCTTTATCTACGTGAGAGGACTAAGGGGGAAAAGGCCAGGGGCAGAGGACCACAGCAGGAACCATGAGACAGGCGAGGAGGCGGCACCCCCGGCTCCTCTAAGGGGACTGGCTGGCCACCTTCCCTCTCCGCCAGCAGGGGGCATCCTTTTCTGGTCCCCCCTCCTGCCCTCGCCCTCAGGAAGGCCCTCAGAAAGGAACGGGGCGTGGGCTCCTCAGGAACAGGGGGCTGCTTTGGCACTTCAGAATGATCACAAGTAATTTGCCATTTTATTCATATAGAACAAAATTTACAAAGTCATTCATACAGGTTTTGTTTTGTTTTTTTACTGACTTCGAAAATTGGGAATATTCAAAATACACTTTTACCCCACTCCATTCTGTCATTATTTACACGTATGTACAAGAAAAATGAGAGAGTCTCTGTGTGTGTGTGTGTGTGTGTGTGTGTGTGCGCGCGCGCGCGTGCACGCGCACGCGTGTGTGGTTTGTGGTGTTGTCTTCTGGTATTAAAAAGCTCTGCTGGTCGGGTGGGTGGATGGGCGGGCAGGAGGGCAGACGGCGCGGTCAAATGGAGGTGCCGTGGGAGGTGTCCAAGGCCTCCGGAAGGACGCCTCCAGGCACGGGCTGGAAGGACATGGGGATGGGGGTCTTCACGGGGCTCTGGCGGAACAGCCCCCCGTTGGGCGACCTGTGTTTGCACTGCATGGAGGGCATGGTGGCCGAGCTGCTCAGCGGCAGAGGCAGGCTGCTGCTGGGCCCTGATGAGAGTGTCCGGCTGGCGCCATGGCTGCTTTGCTCCGGCAGGAAGGTGCTGACCGAGAGCTGCGTGTTCTGGTACTCCCGCGTGGGCTCCAAGGCCTGGCTGGGAGCCAGCCCCCCCATCTCCAGGGCTGAGAGCTCAATGGACGCTGGGGAAATCTGCTTGTGGGCAATGTCTTCATCCATTAGACTGTTCATGCGCCGATGGACCTGCTCCAGATTCACTTCTTTGTCCTGAGGGAGAGCACAGGAGGAGGGTCAGGCCAAGCCCTAAAGGGGAGCCCCAGCTGCTTTTCTACGCACTTTGGGAGGCTGGAGACCACAGCTTGCTGGGCAGCAGGGTAAAGCGGGCCCCCATTCCTCCCACCTTCCCCCAACTGCATGGCCAGCCCTCCTTACCTGGGATACCGGTAGCCTAGGACACTGCTCCCAGGTAGCAAGGACCCAGCAAGAAGGGCTTTGCAGCATTTGCCCCCAAATGCACTCTGCTCAGGACCAATCACACCCAGAGGCAACCCTTGGGAGAAGATGCTTTGAACAACTGGCAGAAGGAATGGAAGAAAGGAGTCCCATGGAAATAAAAAGGTGTGGTCCTTGAGCCCCTGATATGCCCCATGGATTTGCAATTTAGGGTTTACAATGTGCTAAAGACCTGGTGTGATCATCCCCACCGTAGACAAAAGGAGGTTCAGGAAGGCCAATGGCCTCCCCGAGTCATAACCCCACGGAGCAGCAGACGCGGCGGGGAATCCTGGAGTACACGAAATCTTCAGAGATGCTGGGGAGGGGGCCTGTCCCTGTCTGGAAGCTCATGTGGCTGGCAGCATTAGGGCCTCTGTGTCAGAGAAGGTTGATCCCTCCACCTATGCGGCCCTGGGGCCTGGATGAGGATGGGGCATGGGACGGTGAGGAAAGGGAATTCCCCAGGATCAGCTGTCGTTCCTGATACTGTAAAGGTTTGGGGCTGCCGAGATGGGTGACCTTCATAGCTGATTCTCCATGTAGGGGATTGCACACCTGACTCTTTCGCCATAAGGGGGATGGTATCAAGGAAAATATTTTGTTTGTTCAATTATTTATTGGCTTAAGAAACAGAACAAACATCACTGGTATTTTGTCTTCGATGTCAGAGTAAGTCAAAGAGGCCAAACTACTTGAAAGCTCCTTAAAGACAAAGACTATATAATCCACTGCCTCAGTTTCTCCCCAGTGACTTGGGGTACAAAACCAGATGTCTGTGGAAGAGCCATACCAACCCCTCAATGAGGTATTAGAAGCTGCAGTTCTATTTTCAGGCAGCATTAGGGCCTCTGTGTCAGAGAAGGTTGATCCCTCCACCTATGCGGCCCTGGGGTCAAACTCCAAGACAAGTACCATGTTGAAGCTTTGCTCCCAAACAGGATGTCACAGGCTGTCTAATGCCAGTCTTCATACAGCAGAGAGAGGAACCTGTCCCCTGCTGACCCTAGGCTCGTTAGGAATAACCATGAGAGGTAAAAGTCCAGAAAATGATTTCAAATGAAGAAAGAAGGGGCCACACAAATCCACGGGCCAGTTCAGTGAGTCTCTGGGTTCCTCTCAGGCTGGTTCCCCAGGAGGCAACCCTGAATAACTGGCCTGAGCTCCCTCTCAGAGGAGGGCCCACGGGCTAACCCCCATGGAGTCTCACCCCAGGTTTCCTCGGACAAGGAAGCCGCCTTTGCCGTCCACTCTGTGCCCCCAGCACCCCCCGGCCCGGAGGAGGCAGGGTCACTGCTCTCTACCACCTTGCTGAGGTCATGACCAGCACACAGCGCTTGGCTTCTGATGGGAGATCCACTGTCTTCCCCAGAACAAGAAATCTGACAACACTCAACAATGAGGAGCTCATTCCAGGCCATGAAAAAGACAGAGGATAAAGAAAGCCAGCTGGTGTGACGGTGAAGGTACGATGGGAAGGAGACTGTACTGTAAATAGAACTGACAGCAGAAATCACTGACATAGTCCCAGCAGCAGAGCCAGGAGTCCAGTGAGTTGAAGCCCCACATAGCAGAGCTCAGCTTGCTGTGCCGGCAGACCAGCTCCCAGTATAGGACACATCTGGGTGGAACTGGGGGAAGGGTACTAGGGCTTTACTTAGACTAAATATGGTACATACAATGTCTTTCACGGACTCCAACAGTTTGTAAAATGTTAACCAAATCCAAGTTCGCTTCTTAATTAAGTTATAGCATGGTTAATCCAGCTCTGTGCTATCTCGGTCTTTTCCCTGTGCTGTCTATACGCTTTGTTTTCATTTCTGAGTATTTGAGCAAACTCTGGGAGACAGTGAAGGACAGGAAGCCTGGCATGATGCAGAGCGTGGAGCTGCAAAAAGTCGGACATGACCTGGCGACTGAACCACAACCAGCTGTTATGTTAGACACTGGCTGTTTGACTGCCATCAAGCATCAATTCTCCCTGCCCAAAAAGACCTTATTTAGTTTTGTCTCATTTGGGGGGACTGCTTTTTCCCCACTGGATAACAGTGTGGCCGTTCCCTGTCTGCCTGTAGCCATAAGGCAGGACCAGGACCCAGGTAAGGACAAGAGAACTGGATCTGAGTTCGAACAAAGAGATAAAGAGACGGAAGATGTTCAATGGTCCATGACGGCGACAGTTCAAGAAACTTTGCACTCCATGATCCCCCTTCTGGATCTTGCCTTCCAGCTCTCCAGACGAGCCTGGACTTCTGCGCATCACTGGGCAGGCTTCCCCAGCCTTCTCGTGGCTGCTCTGAGCTCCTGATGTAGCGTGTTCATGTGTGGCAGCCAGTGTGTTGGTAAATATTTGTATCTACAGGCTATTTTCACTTCAAAACAAATGAAGGACACAAGACAGGTACCAGAAAGCCTGGAAGCTGGAGAAATTGAAGGAGAATTTCAGACATTTCTGAAGTTTAATAGTACAAACTTCCCTTCTTCCTGCAGCCAGCAAAGCTAGAAGAATGAACAAGCTGAGTGCCTTGGCTGGCAGAGCCTTTAGCTGATGAAGGAAATTGAAGACCAAATAAGTGGTCCTGGGATCACTAGAGGAACTAGTTAGTTGCATAATCTTGCCTTTACTTCCTTTCTATGTTCTTTTCAGGGCTTTAAGAATCCTTTTGAGGATGGAAATAAGTAGTTTAAAACTGGGCTAATTTGGAGTAGGAGGAAAATGTCAGTTCCCAGCTGTATTCACTCTGGAATCTGGCCTTAGAGATGAGCTGGTAGCGGCTTAGTCACTAAGTCATGTCCGACTCTTGTGACCCTGCTGGGCAGAAGCCACCAGGCTCCTCTGTGCATGGGATTCTCCAGGCAAGAATACTGGAGTGGGTTGCCATTTCCTACTTCAGGGAATCTTCCCGACCCAGGAATCGAACCCAGGGATCCTGCATTGCAGGCAGATTCTTTACTGACTGAGCTACAGGGGAAGCCCCTTCTCTCTTAGAGAAGAGAGCTTGGCCCTTCTTTTCATAGTCAATGGAACACTCAGTCAAGACAAGTGTTCAGGAGATGTTCCTCATGTTGTTGGGGTCTATAGGTAGAGAAGCGATAACTTCCTGCCAAAGAAAGCCAGAGGGAGACAGAGTTGAGAACAGGAGGGCCCTCTTACCTATTGCCAGGGAAGCAGAGAAAAGTAGAGCTTTGGGGGAAGACAAACCAACCAACATCTTCCAAAGAAACATTTGTGAACAAACGAGGTCTCTAAGATGAAATCCTTTAGCAATGAAGGACAAGGGAGAGGAGGTTTGGTGGGTAGTGCTATAAAAGATGTAGGTCACAGGCCCAAGTCTAGCATAATAATCACAGCTCTGAGGGGTCAGCCAGGTAACAGCAAAGCATCTAGACCAGCAGTCCCCAACTTTTTTTAGCACCAGGGACTGGTTTTGTGGAAGACAATTTTTCCCTGGACCAGGGTATGGAGGATGATTTTGGAATGATTCAAGTGCATTATATTTATTGTACACATTATTTCTATTATTATTACATCAGCTCCACCTCAGATCATCAGGCATTAGATCCTGGAGGTTGGGACCCCTGATCTAGACCACAGTGTGGATGTGGAGAAAATCCAATTACCCTAGAGTCAGGATTTTGGAAAGAAAGCACTTGAATAAGTATTGACCAGATTGAGCCCACATGAAGTCATTTTTGGTGCCCTCCTGGCCAAGGAAATAGGAGGCAGACATGATCTGCCTGCTCAAGGAAAGAGGCAGGAGTGATTTGAATAATTATCTACATTTTACACAAAATGGGGCATTCTTATTCAATGGCCCATATTTTTTCCTGCCTCCAATTAAGGACAAATGAAGCAGTTTCCGGGAGGTTGCCAAGCTGTGCAGTGGGTCTCTTTTCCATTGAGGTTATTCATTAGCCTATAACCCCTCCACATCAAGACACAGAGAAAACGTCCACTCCAATTGATCAGACTTTCCAAGCCGACCTTCCTACTCCAAATGGCAGTCAAGAAATCCATTCCCTCCACACAAGTGGGACCTCATTCTATTCAAAGTCTATTACTGCGGGTAGAGCCTGCTCAGTCACTCAGCCGCGACCGACTCTTTGCAACCCCATGGACTACAGCCCACCAGGCTCCTCCCTCCTTGGGATTCCCCAAGCAAGAATACTGGAGTGGCTTGCCATTTCCTACTTCAGGGGATCTTTCTGACCCAGGGATGGAACCTGAGTCTCCTGCGTCTCTGCATTGGCAGGAAGATTCTCTACCGGTGCACCCCCTAGGAACCCCATTACTACTGGCAGACCCAACACAAAGTCACACCTGGAAGAATCGGGTGCTCAAGCCCCATAGGAAATGCCATCTTGAGCTTCCTACATTGGATGTTTAACTGGACAGGAAAATAAGTAGGCTTCCCTGCTGACTAAGACAGTAAAGAATCTGCCTGCAATGTGGGAGACCCGGATTTGAGCCCTGGGTAGGGAAGATACCCTGGAGAAGGAACTGGCAACCCACTTCGGTATCCTTGTCAGGAGAATCCCATGGACAGAGGAGTCTGGTGGGCTACAGTCTGCAGTCTACCAAAGAGTCAGACACGACTGAGAGACTAACACACACAAGGCAAATACTTCCCTGGAAAACACATGTGGCCCATTTCTGAGTCTCCCAATATGTTCCATCAGGCATCTGTTTAGGAGGCCAGAAGGGAAGTGCAGACAACGGGAGAAAACCACCTTCTTTGGAAACTCTGAAAACACTGTCTTCTTGGACCAGATTGAGCCCACATGAAGTCATTTTTGGTGCCCTCCTGGCCAAGGAAATAGGAGGCAGACATAATCTGCCTGCTCAAGGAAAGAGGCAGGAGTGATTTGAATAATTATCTATATTTTACACAAAATGGGGCATTCTATTATGTTATGCAAATTCAAATAATGGACTTTTTTATGTGCACTACATCAGTTTACATCCTCATTATCTCAAGGTTTCGGTGTTCAACCAGGTAATGACAGCTGTGGAAAGAGACTCGGAAGCCTGCTGCTGCATCCATTAATTTACTGTAGGTAACTGACCTAGTCAAACAGCCCCGAATAGGACATAAAATTCACTGACGGCATTTATTCATGAATCCTGCTAAATTCCAGCTCTGTGTTAGAATTAAACATGATAGCACATGCACCAGCAGAGGTTACTGGGGACCCTCTCGCAGGCATTGTCTTGAAGAGAGAGAAAGTTCTGTAATTGAGCCGCTGTTCAACAATGTGGAAATAAAACATTGTACTGGAAAATGGTAATTAACTAAACTATCATCTATGTAACAGCAGGTTACACATGGGACTCATTAGAACAGACTTTGTTTGGAGTCCAACGGCTCCCACTTTAAGTTAGGCAGGAACAGAATGGGATTGGGGACTTCCCACCTGACAAGGATGGTAGTAGGAGGTGATCTCCTGTTACTGCAGACCAATCAGGTGGTAAATAAGACTCAACTGACTGGGAGAAACACCCTCAATGTAATCTTAAGTATTGCTCCAAAGAATTGCTCAAGCCCAAAGGTCTGGCTGGGAAGTCTGAGAGTAATGACTGGGTAAAAGCAAAGAAGCTGGGCTTTAAGTCAGTGAAGTGGCCGCAGGGTATGATGGGCAGTCCCTAACTTTTTTGGCACCAGGGCCTGGTTTCGTGAAAGACAGTTTTTCCATGGATCTGCAGGGAAGCGTTTCAGGATGATTCAAGCTCATTACACTTATTGTGNAAGACTCAACTGACTGGGAGAAACACCCTCAATGTAATCTTAAGTATTGCTCCAAAGAATTGCTCAAGCCCAAAGGTCTGGCTGGGAATTCTGAGAGTAATGACTGGGTAAAAGCAAAGAAGCTGGGCTTTAAGTCAGTGAAGTGGCCGCAGGGTATGATGGGCAGTCCCTAACTTTTTTGGCACCAGGGCCTGGTTTCGTGAAAGACAGTTTTTCCATGGATCTGCAGGGAAGCGTTTCAGGATGATTCAAGCTCATTACACTTATTGTGCACTTTATTTCTATTATTACTGCATTAGCCCTGCCTCAGAACATCAGGCATTAGATCCCAGAGGTTGGGGATCCCTGTTTCAGAATGTTGTAGGAAAGAATTCTGGTGAGCTTATTTGCAGATTTTGTAGAGGAGGACTGTGGAAGGAAGGGAGTCAATAGACACTTCCCATCATATGTAGTAGCAGCAGGTACACATGGTGTAAAGGGACTTATTGAGGATACACAATTCTACAATAAATGGAGCACCAGGATGACAGCCCATGTGTATCTGGTTCCAAAACCTGAGCTGTTTTCCGCTCAACTTCCCCTTGGCATGACAGTGTAGAGCAGTAGTTTTCCTCCTTGGCAGGCTATCAGAAGCACATGGGGAGCTTCTAGAAATTACAGTTGTCCCCAACTGCCTAATACAATCCTTTGGAGAATGGAGCCCAAGTAGCTGTATATCTAAAAAGCTCCAGGATGGATCACCTCTGATGTGCAGCCAGAACTGAAAGCCACTGGTCCAGCTGCAATGACTCAACAATTTAACATTAATAATGTTTTCTTTATAGGATCTCAGACTGGTTCATTCATTCAATAAACACTTTGGAGCTCCTACTACCAGAGGAGCTAATGTTCCTCGTGAAGCATCCACCTTGTCCCCTGGCACATAGAGTTTGCTCGATATTTTAGACTCATGACCCCTTAATGAGAGGTCTCTCTGTTCCGGAAACCAAGCAGAGTGATGGGAATGCAGAGGTGGAGAAGTGCCCGCAGACTTGAAGCGGAGACAGGCAGGAAAATCCTCAGTTGTAATTTGGAATTACACCCAACGTGAGTGCATACACAGGGAGGTAAGGTGGCCCGTGGCGATGGGCCAGGGGAGGTTTTACAGAGGGGAGTGATGTCTGAGTTGGTTCTGATATACATACTGGTGTATGGTAAGTGTTCAGTGACCTCCTACTAAAAGGCACACACACTCACTTTCTTACCCTCATGCCAAGAGATCTGATAGTAGCAGTGTAGCCATTGGGCCAGGCTCAACAGTCAGAAGCTCTGAACCCTTCTGGATTGGGGCTAAACCTAATCCCTCTGGGGTTCAGAGGATGTAAATACCTAGCTAGGAGCCAGGATCCTGGCTTAGAAAGAGTTCTCAGTTACACCCTTCATCCCCAAACCATCGGGACAAGTCAGGTAGGAACCCCTGCTCCTGCACACTCCTGATGCCAGGCCAGAGGTGGACACAATCCCTATTCCAGTTCTGCCCCTACTACTTCTGAGTCCTATTTCTCCAGGGACATGGACGCCTTCCTTAACTGTTGTGGAAGAGAATCAAACGAGTGAAGAAGATAACATGGGAACCTGAGACTCATGTGGGGGCCTTGGGGAAAATAAAAAGACCCAGGTTCAGCTTTGAATCCATGGAGTGGGATCTGGGAGTCCTTATTTCTAATAGTGCCACAGAGGCAGATCCTAAATCTGGTTTGGGAAGGTTTCTTAACCTCTCCCCATCTGAGACGCAACAACAGGGATGGCAGGCCGCCAGGTCGTGAGCTGACCTATGGGGAGGCCAGTGTGCAAACCTGCTGATGCTGACCTCTGGCCAACATCCAGGGAGGACATGAAGCCTTCAGCCCAGTGGCCCACAAGGAGCCGAATCCTGTCCACAACCATGTGAGTGAGCTTGGAAGTGGATCTGTCCCCAGGAGAGCCTTCCGATGAGACCCCAGCCCTGCTGAACAACTTGATTACATCAAGTGAGAGACCTTGAGACAGAAGACCCAGCTAAACTACACTTGGGTTCCTGACCCACAGAAACTTTGAAATAAGTATTTCATGTTTTAATCCAATAAAATGAAAAAGATAACATGTACTTTTCCTGGCATAGAGAAGGTACCCTAAGACATGACTCCTCTTCCTCACAGCCCTGTCTGCCTATCACAGGGTCCTTGAGAGGGAGCAACCACTTGGGCAACATCCACCAAGTACATTCCCATGGATCTGATGCTGATTACAGAAATTTATACATCCTCCCTCGTTGAACCTCAGAGCAACACTGTGAGGCTGGCATAAAGGAAGAGGGCAAAGATGCAGGAGAGGAAGTTTCTACATGCAGTTGAAGAAGCATTCGAGGATGGAGGTGGGGAAAGGTGTTCATTTGGGGGAATGTCCCCAGGAATGAGTCTCCCCCGGAGAGCAGGTGTGCATTATGGGAGTCTGCAGATAAAAGTCAGCCCACTGGCCAGGACAGAGGAGCCTGGCTGCCGCTCCACCCTTACTGCCTGCCCCTGCCCTGCCTCTGACAGCCCCTGTCTGCAGTGGAAGCAGGGCCTGGAGGAGAGCAGACACAGCCAGAAGCAACAAGAATTCCAGGCTCCCAGCCCAGCGACAGACGACTCATTCCCCCACTTCTCATGTCATCTCTCATTTGTGCAGTTCTCATCTTTATTTCATGAATATTTCATTCTCAGAGCAATGGCTCCACTTCCCCCATAAATCTACAGGGCGGCTCTTTACTGCATCTGCGGAGCGGGGTGCACTCACCTGCACTGGATAACTACATAATCGTCTGATTCCTTAGAAAAAAATATGACCTCAAATCCACATGAATATTAAGAGGCTGAACGTACATTACTACTCTTCTCCAAGTAGCTGTCTAAACTCTGAAGACGTCGCGGCATAAGCTGATAAATACGGCTAGGACTCCACCCAAAGACAGGTTTCTGGCTTTTAAGAAATATGGCCAATGGCCCAAAATAAAGCATTCTAAGCTCAGGCAGACACTCTCACCTAATTGCAAATGCTGCTCCATAAAATACAGGCAACCAGTAACACAAAGTAGTTCTGGATTAAATATCATCATTATTTGTCAAAGGTTTTAAATACATGCCTCTAAAATCTGTTGTCTCAACCCCTCTCCTGGTTCCTGTCCCTGCAATGAGCTAACCCCTCTCCTGGTTCCTGTTCCTGCGATGACCTATAAAGCCTTTGGCCGGGCATCTAGTCCTTTAGACCAAGTCTCTGCTTTACACTCTAGCCTCCTCTACTCTGATTTCCTTGCTGATGCCCTGGAGCTCTGGGAGGTGGGATGACTCTGCTTACCCCATGCTGGCCACGCTACCCCAAAGGCAACATCTCCTCTTCAGCTTGAGGATCAGTAGTGATCCTTCATCTAACTCAATTCTAACCACCTTAAGCCCCAGGAACTCTTCAATAGCCAGCATCACTACCCTCTGTAACCCTACCATGTTCCATCTGGGCTGGGTGCCCCTGAGCCCTGGATGGAACCTGTAGTTCATCCCAGGAGGGCCCTGATCAATGGGCAATGGAAACCACTTGGCTGACCTCTGCCACATCTGCCCACACGGAGGTAAGCCCCCTAAGGACAGAGACTGTGTCCTTATAGGCGTACTTATTAAAGGAAGAAGGAGAGAGGAAGGCAGAAATTTCATTTGAAAACCAGAAACTCATAATAACAGGGGAAAACTGGAACATTCCCTCCTTTTACCAAGTAACACCCAAACGGGCTGGAGGAAAGGCAGCTGTGTTTCATTCAACCTGCGTCTGCATCGACTCTCTCTTCTATCTGGAGCAGGCTGGCATCTCTGGGCAGAAAGTTTCACATTCTCTAAACACTGCATCCTCTTGGGTCTGAGATCCTGGGCTTGTGTAGAAGCCAAACAGGAAGATGGGATACTTTTCAGACAAGAAAGGAGCTGTTCCTCTCGGCTAGCTCATCTCGTGCTGTCCCTGGCCTTCCGCTCCTTCTGCCTCTGCCTTCTATGTCTCTCAAGTAATCCCCCTGCCTCCTCCTCCACCTGCTGCCACCTCTCTCTCACAGTGACAATTCATCTGGGTTGTCCAGGCTGGACCTGGCACTAGATACTGAACTAGGAGTGCGAAGAGACATGACTGGAAGCAGACAAAACTGCCTCTCACAGTACCTGCCTCACAAGGGACATTCTGGAAGAGCGGGCCTGTGTCTTCTGGGCTCCACACTGCCTGCAACATCCTAGCATGGTGCTGCTGTGACAGCGCATTGCTCAACCAACTGGAAAACCTGTCCTCCTCCCCTAACCAAGGGGACATTCGCTATAAATGTCACTGAAAATTTTCCAGTAGCAAAAGCTCAGGATAGAATCATTAACTGTTCCTTTCAGTGGGCTTTCCTCAAATATTTCCTTCCTTCTCTCTTATGGCCCAGGAGTGACAGGAGAACCCTGAGTTTGCGGGAAACTCTAGCCTTGCATTCCTTACACGGAGGTTTACTGGTGATGTGAGAGAAAGATGGATATCCTCAGAACATTTCAGACATGCTGAATCAAACAGCAAGCTCTTTCCAGGAAAATCTAAGTATGACAGCAAAGAGCTCACTGCCTGCTAGGAATGGTGGGTCTGCCCTGTTACAGACTGATGTACGGGGGCATGGCCAGTCAGCCTTTCTAGGCTGCAGAGATGGTGTCCATGGTGACGCTGCCTCTTTGAACGTGATGTTGGTTACTTCATTGCTCCTTGTTGGAAATTTACACCTGCTTGTGTCAACGTCATTTATAAGCAAAGCTGCGATTCACGAAGTAGGTGAGACATGTGTNGGGATGCTGAGGGGACAGGAGCCGGTCCCCCTCCAACATGCTGGGAGAGCAGGGCTCGTGCCCTGGGCGAACAAGGAGAACCAGGAAGGAATGCAGTTTCCTCTCTTACCCTACAGCTGGTCTCTCCAGTTCAGGGTGGAGGCACATGGGCGGGGCAGGGTGGGGAAGGGCTCTCTGGCGCTGCTCATGCTGTACCCGCTCTACAGACAGATACACGACTTTAGTGGCCACGCCTGCTGCCTTGGCATTTTGTTCAAGCATGAAAACACCCCCTTCATTTGTTCTGCGGCTTTCAGTACAAAATAAAACAATGTCACCATTCCCCAGGATAAAACACTGCTGTGCGCAGACAAGTGGTTTGGGCAAATACTATCTGGAAGAGAACCACCCGCCAAGTCGCCCAGGGGGCTTTTCCTGCCTCTAGGCTGCAGAAAGGAGAAGCAGGGCCCGGGACACGGACCTCTTTGGGGGTCTCCTGGTGGCACCGGTTGCTGCTCCACCACAACTCCAGGGCAGCCACCAGGCAGGCGAGGAGGAGGCCGACGGCCAGGATGCAGAAGACGCCGGCGAAGCTGTGCAGCTTGAGGGCCTTGCCGTCCGCCTGCGCGCCGGCGTGGCTCGCGAGGTCGCAGCGGCCCGTGTGCGGCCACCACTTCTGCTTGAGGACATCCAAGTCGCCAGTGTCCTGAAGCTCCAGGATCCTGCAAGACACACCCCACGTGAGTCACAGCGCTGGCCTCAGCCACACAAGCGAGGGGCCCTGGTGCCGGCCCCACTGTGCTGGCCCCTCCACAGACAATGCTGAACCATCAGAGTGGCTCTCTGCCTCAGTTTTTCACTTTCCAATTCATTCTCCACTCTGCTGTCAAAGCACCTTTCTCAAAGCACTTAGCAGATTTTGTCATTCTCCTGAGAGCTCTCATGTCCTCTCCCACCCTGTCCCACTGCCCAAGGACAGAGTCCAGTAGCAAACCATGCAAGGAATCTTCATGTGGGAGCCTGGGGCAAACTCTGAGGATAAAATCAGGAAATTACAGAAATGGATGATGCAAACCCTCAGACTGTGGACCTACTAAAAGGCTCTCTTTGCAATGTCAATTCACTACATCCTAAGTCTCTCCTACTAGAATCCAATAGACCATTCATGTATTCACTCATTTGATTTGAGGAGCATCTGGTTTGTGCCAAGTACAACATTCAGTGCTGCTGAGAGCACAGTCTAGACACATCTACTTGGACACTGAAACAATCAGATGAATCAATGTAGAGACAGAAGCTGTGATGAAGACAAAAATATTAAAGTAGAGGTGTGGAGACAGGGTGCAATGGGAGGATGGCCTGGACTGGGGCGTGGCGAGACCTCACCAAGGAGCCAACAGCTCACGTGAGTTTCGCATACCTATGTGCCAGGAAACTGCCTCAGTGCCTGACAAATTGTTTAATTCTCATGTCAACCCTTTGAGAAGGCTACTTCCATGTTCCCATTATTACAGAGAAGAAAATGAAGGCATAGAAAAGTGAACTCTGGTGCCATATTGACCTGCAGCCCTATCCATCCAATACTGACATGAGCCGCCTTTTATTGAGAACATATTAGGGACTGATCATTTCATATTGTTTTAATCCTCACAACAGCCTGCAAATCAGTTTCTAGGTTTACAGATGGGAGACCTGAGACTCAGAATCTAGATAACTTGCCCCCAGTTGCAATTAGCAAGGGGTAAAGCTGCTGTTCAGAGCTGGATCACACTGACCCAGGGGGCCATGCTCTTTAGAACACCAGGCTGCTAAATGCAGTCAGCCTGCTCTCCTCTCCAAGAGTCAGTTCTGGCCTAGGGCATATGAGCCTGGCCAGAGAGGGGCCGCAGAGCTGGTTTCCTGCTCCTTCACTCACTCACTGAGATGTCAGGCAGGCAGCTTCACTCTGCTGACGCTTCCCTTCTTCCTGCTCTTTATAATCGTATGCATTTTTATGCCCAATATTATTCCAAGAAGAATGTAAGGCAATGTATAGGAAAACAAAGAATAAAAGGAAAATAAGCAGATTCAAAGGGAAATTTAAATATGTAAGCAACAGAGGACAGATAAAACAAGCCATGGGCACAGAATGACTCCTGGAACAAGGCTAAACTAACGCACACCATAATAATCTCTACTCCTGCCTGTGAGTAAACCAGAGTGATAATAGCCACTTCCTGAAGCCAGTCCTTCTATTTTCCAGACAGATATAATTGCAGGTGCTTTCCTGTAGTCAATAGCTGTGGAGATGCTACACAGTAGGTGCTCTATAAATGGCTATTAAGTTGCTAAACACTTGCTGAATGCCTACTCTGCACGCCATGGTCCACAAAAGGGCTACAGCATTCAACCCCAGTCACACACACACACACACACACACACACACGCAGTAGCCTAAGACCCCAGTCACACACACACACACACACACACACACACACACACACACTTGCTGAATGCCTACTCTGCACGCATGGTCCACAAAAGGGCTACAGCATTCAACCCCAGTCACACACACACACATACACACACGCTGTAGCCTAAGACCCCAGTCTCACACACACACACACACACACACTGTAGCCTAAGACCCCAGTCATACACACACACATACACACTGTAGCCTAAGACCCAGTCCTGTACCAAAGCAAGGCAACACACATTGGTATTCAAGAAAATACCTTAGTTCTCGGGACTCAGGGAAGGAAGGCTACAGAAATTCCAGAGAAGGCTGGGCTCTGCCATTTCCACAGGACCCTTTTTCTGTCAGTGCCATGGAGTGTTCGCTGTTTTCTGAACCTGTCATCTTCCTCCTCTCAGGCATGACCCACAGAGGGGCGGCTCACCATTCTGCCTGAATCATATAATGGGGCCTCTTAAAGAATCACTGGCAGGAGTAAGTTGGAAACCTGAAGTCCTGAGTGTTTCCCCCAAGTACAAACCCATCTTCCCAGGTGAGGGAAGTGGAGGATGTTTCCAGCCCAGGAAGGACAGGACTTCAGGGGGCCAGCACAGCCCACTGGGGACATTTACTTATAGTCACAGAGCACATGGCCTTCTGATGAAAGCAGGGAGTAATTAATCACTTCCTGCTAAAATATCACAGGAACCGGACTAGCCCATGCTGTTCACGTCCATTGAACGATCTAGTTGAGAAGCAAGCTTTCTCCTCTCCATGCGTCAGTGTTCACGTCAGTAGACTTCCAAGGGGTCTCTGAGCACTCTGAGTGCGTGGGGACTGTAAGCCTTCTGCCGTGGGGCCCCTGCATGACTGTGAGCACTCTCTCGGGGCACATTAGCTCTCTTGGTGGTGCTGATGCCATTGTGCTGGTCCCACGAGCCTTCAGAGAGGTGATCACAGGTAGATGGCCTGGGGAATTCCCTGACCACCCCCTCTCAGAAAACCAAACTGGGTAAACCTCAAGAACGCCATGGTCTTGGAGGAAAGTCATCATTTCTTTGTGCCTTTAATCCAAGCAATTGATAAACCACTGCTCCTCCTCCTCTCATGTATCATCCTTCTCCGCTCCGGGGAGCAGAGGGAGGCAGAGGATATTCACTTGGTTAAGTTCTAGAGAAAACCCAGAAGACTCATTGAATTTAGTTAGGTCTACCCCTTTTCCCAGTTTTGCAAACAAGCCACTGGCTGAATGAGTTGCAGGTCCTCCTCCTCGGCTTTTCCCTGATGGGCTTTAGGCTTGGGTGCTCATGGTCGGAAGAGCCCAGTCGACATCGAGGAGGCAGCAGGAGGCAGTAAGTCTCAGAGATCTGAAGCCCAAGGGCACTGGGGCTTGAGGACCTGCTTTCTCCTCTCAGCTTTGCCAGTAGCTGCCTGAGCCGCCCTCAGCACACGTTACCTCTCTGAGCTTCAGGATGGTAAGCGAGTGGTCTTTAGCAACTCTGGCCCCTCCAAGTGGATGCTGTCCAATTCTGGAGAGCATGTGTTCACCAGGCAACTGGGGGCTGTCCCTAAACCCCAGTGCCTTCCTGGCCTCTTCACCTGGAAGCTTTAGCCACAGTCTGGGTTTTGGTAGATCAAGGCAGAGCTCTTGTTCTGCTCCTTTCCTGGCCAGGATGTCACCCCACACACATACGTGAGTGGTGGGCTTAGACAACCCTGGGGACAAGAGCCCCTGTGAGCATGCTGGCTCCTTGGAAAAGGCCACCAAGCCGACCCATGCTCTTCACCTACACCCTCTCGGCGGGACCAGGCAACCTGGTCAAAGACTAAGGGAGAGTGAGACGTGGATGACAAGCGACTGCCTTCCTCAAGGAGGCTGGCCAGGTGTCCAGACCAAGCGCCTGGAGAGCTGATCACGTCCAAGAACCCAGAGAAGACTAAGCTCAGGGGATGGCCTTGCACTGGAAAAATCTAAAGAGGAAGTAAAGAGGCCAGTGCAAACTAGCTCTGCACGTTCACTGCTGGTGGACGAGGTCTGCGGGTCTTCGCTTAGTCCAGAACACTCCTGTCCATGGTCTGTCCCCCCTCCTTCCCCCAGGAGGCCCACCATTGCTAGTGTCAGTTACCAGGAAGCTGAGCTGGACAGGGTGGGGAGGAGGCAGGCAATCGAGGGCCAGGTCCCTCTCCTGCCACGGCAGGTGGCACCTGCTCCCTCAGCCCCTGTGCAGGTGGATATGGAGTCAGTTTGCTTCTCTGGCCCCACCTGTGTTCACATCTCTACACCAACCTGTCCCACTGAACATTTTATCTTAAGAAGTTATCATTGGGACCTTGCCAGATCCAATTAATCTTTCATTTAATTTTAAATTACTAGCTGTCTTCAGCTAACTCCTATTCAACCTTCTGGCCTCAGGTGCCACCTCCTCCGGAAAGTCCTCCCTGGTCTTCTGGGTCTGGTCAGATGCCCTCCTCCCTCTACCCTCCACCACCCGCAGAATATCCTCTCTGTCTCACTGACTGCCCTGTTCCAGCATTGCCTGCTTACATCTCAGCTCCCACGAAGACTATGCAGCTTCATGGCAAGGCAACATACACTTTCTCTTTTCACTCTGGGACCTTGCCCAGGGTGATCTGGGGATGTGGTGTGGGGAGGAGCATGCATTGGTGCACAGTCGGCGCTGAAGAAAACGTAATGAATCACCAAGTCAGTGTTGGCTCTCATGCCCTGAACGAAGCTTAAACCCCACCCAGCAGAGGTGCTGTCAGCATCTCCTCACTGACCATGCCTACCTCTGCGAGAAGAGATCCCTGTAGGGGCTGCCGTGCTGCAGGGCGATGCCATAGCCCTTGCTGCTCACACTGTTGGCAATGACGGTCACAGAGCAGTCATCGTCTGTCAGGGCTGCATGCTCCACCACGGCCACATCCCACAGAAAGGCGTAGTTCCCCTTCTTTGCCTGAAAGACCAAAATCACCTTGCCGTTAGGCAGACCGGGCCTCCCGTGTGAGTTTTGAGCAGCGAGAACCCTCAGTGGTGGGGTTTGGGGACCCTCCTGAATGGTCCTCCTGCTCAATCAGCTGGCACCACAAACTCCCCTATTTTCGGATCTGCAGAGTTCACCCCAGTTGATGCCACTCACTGTGATTAGACATAGAAGGATGGGATGCTGTCTCTGCACATCTCCAGAAAGACGTGGGTAAGGTGAGCTACATGTGGGCTCTAAGCTAGCCCCTGGTTTGAGTGGCATGGACCTGTTTCNGGATCTGCAGAGTTCACCCCAGTTGATGCCACTCACTGTGATTAGACATAGAAGGATGGGATGCTGTCTCTGCACATCTCCAGAAAGACGTGGGTAAGGTGAGCTACATGTGGGCTCTAAGCTAGCCCCTGGTTTGAGTGGCATGGACCTGTTTCTCAGATCAGCAAGCTCACCTTGGAGACTGCACAAAGTCTGACCCCAGGGAACTGAAATTTCTTGATCAGCGATTCAGAGGGCTGCACAATAGTATTCATTTAATTTCCACTTAGAACTTGACTGAACCCTGCTTTAGGTCAACAACGGAGACAGCCCTAGGATCAGCGTCCCTAAGTAGCTGCAACTTGGCATCTAAGTCACAGACTCGCTCCACCTGGGGAAGAATCCGTTAAGGACCGGATAGTGCCACAAGACTGCGCGNAAAAAAAGAAAAAAAGACCGAGAGAGTAATATCTTAACATCAAATGAAAGAGAAATGTTTACTTCACAGTACCTCTAAACAAAAAAATCTTGTATAGCCATTATGCTCATGTTTATGAGATTTATAGTAAAATTTTTAAAAAATGACAAAATGATGAGATTTTTCTGTTCAGAATGATCACAACAATGCAAACTTAAAATTATACACAGAGGGTTTTCTGGCTCAAGACAGCAGAGTGAATATGCAACACTATTTTCACTGTAACAGAAAATTCTGGTACTTTGAAATCTCAGATTATAAAAAGTAAAAATAAAGCCACATATGTTAAATTGTGAAAATTCAATGTGAACTCAAAGGCTTGTAAACGAGTAACATTTTTTCTTTTTGTAGGTTAACACAGCAAAAGTTTATTTCTCACAGACATTTAACCCCATTCAGGTGAGACATTCCTCTTCCTTCTTGTACCCGTACCATTGGGAACACAGGATTTCAAGGCAGCTACAGAAAGAGAGAGAGCAAGAGAACAGAAAGGTGTTTGAATGGTCAGCCTGAGAACTGGCTCTTTTTAAGCCCTTTCACTGACGTGGTTCAAAATGTACTATTTGGCTCACTACCACTACTCAGGTAAATTAATAAAACCCAGATCTCTAAACCCATCTTTTGTTGAAAGGACTCCTTACGTTACTCCTTAAATGGAGGTCTCATATCCTGGGATAAGAATAAAATCAGAATTGAGCCCGATCAGCATGTTACTGCTTAGAAAGTAGACATAGTGAAAAACAAAGGAGCCAGCTTAGGGGTGTCCCACAGCCCAATATGATGATCAGAAAAGGGATAATAGTCGTAGCTAATCGAAAAATTGTGAGCCTCCATAAGACCATGACTACATAATGGTACACAAAAGAGAATGCAAACATATGGAAAGAAATTTGTAATACAAAGCAGAAATAAATAAGGCATCCTTTTTATCATTTTTAATTATAACAGTGTATTAATACACATTTGAGTCAGTGTATTTTTCACTTGAGAAGCATATATATAAGAGATGAGGTGTTTGGATGGCATCACAGATTCAATGGACATGAATTTGAGCAGACTCCAGGAGATAATGAAGGACAGGGAAGCCTGGCATGCTGCAGTCCATGGGGTCATGAAGAGTCAGACATGACTTAGTGACTGAAAAACAACAAAATATGTATACACACACACACGTATATTGTTTAAACTCTAACTCAAAAGCAAAATGTGAGAAAAATGCTCCCCAATAAGATAGATACTATTTCAGGAAGGNACAGAAGAAATCAAAAAAGAAATCAAAATATGCATAGAAACGAATGAAAATGAAAACACAACTACCCAAAACCTGTGGGACACTATAAAAGCAGTGCTAAGAGGAAAGTTCATAGCATTACAGGCATACCTAAAGAAACAAGAAAAAAATCAAATAAATAACCTAACTCTACACCTAAAGCAACTAGAAAAGGAAGAAATGGAGAAACCCAGAGTTAGTAGAAGGAAAGAAATATTAAAAATCAGGGCAGAAATAAATGCCAAAGAAACAAAAGAGACCATAGCAAAAATCAACAATGCTGAGTTTTAAGTCAGTTTTTTTTCACTCTCCTTTTTCACCTTCATCTTTATGGAGAATCAAAACCAAGTGTCAAACACTATCTTTGGGTCATGCCATCATGGGTGACTTCTGCTGGTTTCTTTTAGTCTCCGGTGCCTGATGCTTTCTGCAACTCAGTGAACCTTTCTTTTGTGGTTTCAGCTGCTGAAGAAGGTCATTTTAGTGATCCGGCCTCCATCATGGAGCACAGGGCAGTGAAAAGAGCGGGATTCTGGATGAAGGCACATCCCGGCTCTTTGGTGAACCTAGAGTGTGTGTGTGTTAGCTGTTCAGTCATGTCCAGCTCTGTGCAACAACATGGACTGAAGCCCACCAGGCCTCTCTGTCCATGGAGTTTTCCAGGCAGGAATACTGGACTGGATTGCCAAGCCCTCCTCCAGGGGATCTTCCTGACCCAGAAATCAAACCCAGGTTTTTTGCACTGCAGGTGGACTCGACCATCTGAGCCACACAGGAAGCCTGGCGAACCTATAGACCTGGGACTAATAATCACTTCCTAGAGGACTATTCTGAGGATGAAATTACAGGCGACAATGCACTGTGCCTGGCACACAGAGAGGAACCAACACAAGCTCCTCCTTCTCCTCTGGCCGCCCCAGCTCGATGTTGAAGATCAGTCTACCGATTGTCATTAACACATCTTTCCTCCCACCTCCACCCCTCCTGCCAATCATTCCTCTACCCTGGCTAAGTCAGCGGCATGCTCTGTGTGGAGTGTGTGTGGGGTGTGTGTGTGTGACAGTGAGGATGTCTGTGCATGAACATATGCATGTGTGGAAGTTTGTGTGCACACACATGAGTGTGCATGTGAGCACCACAGACCCTAGGGAAGCAGCAGAGAGCTGAACTCAGATAGAGAGTTCAGCACCTAGAGACCAAACCGAGTTTAGAAAAAGGAGCTCTTCAGCTGGAGACATCATGATGGTATCTCAGCACAGAACAAAGAGGCCTCCGAAATGATGTGAACATGTAAGGCAGACACTCAGCAGGACCCTAGGAAGTGTTCCCATGCCCTCCTCAGGAGGCTGCAAGGAAACCTGTTACCCAAGGAGTGAAAGATAATGACCCTTCACCTGGATCAGCCCTGGAGCAGAACCAACAGGCAAAGGAGGGCAGGTCCAGTGGAGAGGAGGGGTGGGGTGGGAGGAGACGGCAGCTGGGCTCTCCCATGATTCACGTCATGCCGCTTTCCTAAAGCATCCACAGGGTACAAAGTCAGTTCAGTTCTTGGCTTCAGACCAGAGTGGACAGGATGGAGCTGGCAATGAGATAACACAAGAGCACCTGGTGGGGAGACGCCCTGCGTGTGCATGTCTGTGTGGCCATGAG
This sequence comes from Neotragus pygmaeus, assembly GCA_006410875.1. Lineage (NCBI taxonomy): Eukaryota > Metazoa > Chordata > Mammalia > Artiodactyla > Bovidae > Neotragus > Neotragus pygmaeus. The sequence continues at coordinate 1,588,418 of SJYV01015684.1, read as the reverse complement.
CACACGCCCGAGCCCTGAGCTTCTGTCTTGGTGGTCAGTCAAGTGAGGCTGCCCCTTACCTGGGTGAGAGGACCAAGATGACAGAGCCACCCCAGGGCACTCGCAGCAGCGAACAGCTTCTGATGGCTAGGCAGGAGGTCTGCAAAATGATTTCTGCCAATGATTACCTTCCTGCTTCTTGCACTCCTGTGTTCTGCACTTCTGTGTAGAACACAGAATAACGTAGAGTAACACAGAATAGTGAGGAGCAGAGCCAGTGGTGGAGAGAACGCCAAGTCCTTTCTCGGGCCATCGATGCTCTCACCCTAACATTACCTTCTCTTGGATTCCTCAACTTCCTTTACAGAATCTTTAACTCCATTTCATAGAGAGCGTGGCATGGTACGTGGGTGAGAGCAAGGGTCTGGAGATGAGCAGAGCAGGCCTGTTTTCTAGTGTCCTTGGCCAGGCTCCTGAACCCTCTTTGCCTGAGTCACCTCATCCAGGAGACAGGAGTAGCAATCCCCACCTTCTCACACGAAGAGACAGCACAGCAAGTGTCTGAGGCAAAGGAACTTGAACTTGAATAAGACACTATCCCTGTGATCACGAAAATGATCACCGGCATCATCCTTACAACTTAAAGTTTGGATTCTCATTAAATGCAGTTGCCTTAGGGAAAATAACATTTGAAATTGTCCTCAGTCACCAGCCTGGTAAATTAGAAAACCTGTAAAATGGGGTCACAATCTTACTAACTCACTATCAATTTGTAAAAATGGAAAACGAATCCAGACAGTCCTTAAGATCTTCTCCAGCTTTAACAGCCTCCAACTTTATAATACAGACCAGTGGTTCTCAGAGAGTGTTCCCTAGACCAAGAGCTTCAGTATCACCAGAGAAATGTAAATTCCCAGACTCCATTCCAGACCCACTGAATAAAAGAGCCCAGGAGTGGGGACCACCGATCTGTCTCTCCAGGCGACCCTGATGTGTGCTAAAATTGGGATCCAATGATAGAAACCTCAGTGAAATGAATTTCTGATCTTCTCTTGAGAGTAGGTTTAAGAAGGAAAAGAATATTATGGCTCACTCTTGCCTGGAAAATCCCATGGACGGAGGAGCCTGGTGGGCTGCAGTCCATGGGGTCGCACAGAGTCAGACACGACTGATGTGACTTAGCAGCAGCAGCAGCAGGGTCTTGAGCAAGGGCTCAAAATGGAAGAGGGAATCACACAGGGTTGAGACCAAGGTTACTAAAAGCAAATGTTAAAGGAAAGTCACACTTTACATTTTCTTCCAGAAAATCATTCTACTTGATGCCTTCCCAGCCATTCTCTTCTAAAATAGTTCAGGATAAACTTCCACAGTACAAATTGTGTCCATTTCTCAAGGAAATCAAGACTCAGAAAAGACTGCCCAAGACTATAGAACCAGCCACTCTGGCACAGCATCATCCCAGGTCTCCTTGGCCACAAGTGGCCTACCCTTATCCCACATCAAAAGTTCCCCATCAGTAGCCCGAGAGGCATCTAGAGCTCCCTGAGCAGCTGGCTCCTATCAGATTGCCAGATTCTGGACAAACTGCTAATGATGTCCACTTCAGCACCTGACCTTATGGAAGCCTTATAGCTGTTTTCCCATTTGAGGCCTTTAGCACTCTAGGGAGAAAGAATCTTAGTGAACCAAGTACTGTCTCAGTGGGAGAGGGTTTCTCACATCTCCCAGGGAGGAGAAGCTGATTTGGTACCAAGGAAAAAAGAAAAGCCCTAATTTGGAAGAATCAATAGCTCCTTCTCCAGAAGTCTGAAGTTGTTCACCATCAGCAAAACTGGGGTCATAAACAACCTTCTCAGCAGGCCAAAGGGACACATTGATTTTCAGTGGTTTGTCAAAACTTTCAGTTGTCCCAACACCATGGTAAACAACAATCTAATCTGAGTTATTCCATGGGAAAAATTAAGAATGATATAAAGAAAGAGTAATTTGGTTTGCTTAGATATTGAACAGGTTAGGAAGAGACAAGAATACAGAATGAGAAAGGCCCATGGAGGAAAGGGAAACAACCCAAGAATGCATGGACCCATGCAGCACAGAGAACAGGCATCCAGGAGGTCAAATATTCCATGGAGAAGACCGGAGATAGGGCCTTGAAATACTCCCTATGTGCACACATCACATGAACGCACACACAGGCATGAATGCACACACACACGGACACATACACAGGCATGAACGCACACACAGGCGTGAACACACACACAGGCATGAACACACACACACAGGCGTGAACGCACACACAGGCGTGAATGCACACACAGGTGTGAACACACACAGGTGTGAACACACACACACACGGACACACACAGGCGTGAACGCACACACAGGCGTGAACACACACACACAGGCGTGAACGCACACACAGGCGTGAATGCACAACAGGCGTGAACGCACACATAGGCGTGAACACACTCAGCCATGAACGCACACACGCGTGGAAGGATGGGAGCCCCTTGGCCATGCATGTCCTTTTCACTGCCCTAGCATAATGTCTGGCTTACAGTGGGTGCTGAATAAACATGTGTAAAGTGGTAAATGCAGAATCTGAAGGCGTGACGACTAGAATCTGAGAAGCCTGGGCACGTAAAGCAGGCCGCACTGGCTATGTCCTATCTGCCCCTCCACCCTTCCTTCTCCTGCAACGTCCTTCAGAGGCTGATTTCATGGATAGGATCAGTGGTCACCTTGGCTTCTGGCTAACAGTCACTTCCTAAGATTCAAGAATAAGTCAAATACTGATATTATTAAAACAACAATCATGCCAGTAAGTACTGTTCATTCAAGCACATGTTCTCAGACTTGAGAGGGCCTGAGAATCCCCTCAAAGGCATGCTCAAATATAGATGATTAGTCTCCCCTCAACATCCTTTCTCCAGCTTCTGATTCATTAGGCCTAAAGTGGGGACCATGAATTTCATTTCTACATGTTCCTGGATGAGGCTGATGCTAAAGGCCCAAAGAACACCCCTGGAAAACTACTGTGTTAAACTTCACCCTATGAGGCATTGTACTCATCTATTCTCATCACCTCTGGACTTTACAATAAATCTGCAAAGACCCAGTATTATTATTCCTGCTTTTCTCAGATGAGATAACTTTGTTCAGGAGTAAGTTAACTTAGCCAAGATCTCATCTCTGGCACAAACCCAGTTCTCGTTAACTCAGACCCCACACTCTGTTCCCTGGATGCTATGCTGTCTTAACTGAACACTTGACTCCACTGAGACAAAGTGCCAGTGAGATTTCATGAAGCTGCACCCTGAGGCCAGCCTGCATTTGCTGTCTGCAGTCACATCTTGGTGTTTCTTTAGCCATAAAGGGTCTTTGGGAACTGGCAACTCAGACTATTAAGGACGAGGAGAGAAGCAGTAAAATTGTATGTGATCACGATTCATATTAAAAACTATCCTTTAATTGGTTCAGAGACCATCCCTGCAGGGGTTATGTTGAAGAGCTTCTCATTCTCTAATCCCATTTGTAGCTAAGGATTCCTTTATGGCCTTTGCTAAAATGTCAGCCTTGAGGGAGAGAGAGAGAGAAAGGCTCTCACAACAGTCTCTCACACTTGGAGGAGCCACAAAAGAGGTCACGTCCTGAGTGAAAAGATCCAAATGGACGCCCTTCCCTCACAGAACCAGCTCTAAGCTCTGCCTATCAGGAGGTACAACTTTGTAAAGTCAAAGAATCAGAAAGATGAACCACTAGAGGGGCTTGCAGGGGCACGGCCCTGATAGAAGACAACTGCACGGTCCAGGGACGCTGAGCACTCACTCCAAAGGGCAGCAATGCCTCGTCACATCCCCACATCACCAACTGAGGTCTGAGACCGGGGCTGCAGGGAAAGCTTCACGACTCCTTCCATGTGAAGATTCTTCAAATATCAGAAATACCAACTTTCACTGCTGAGAGTCCCCTTTACCAGCCTCCTCACCACTCCTGTTTCCTCTGTCTGAGCCTTGGGAGGCATGCTTTTCTGAGCTCTTACTGTTATCACTCTTCCTGATTTGAGTTAATCCACCTCTCATTTCTCTCTCTCTGCCTCTCCTTGTCCACTTCTGTTTGTGTGTGTCACACACACACACACACACACACACACACACACAGTCACACGCTAAAATTTTTAAATTTAAGGTTCAAAGCCAATCTTAGTATCTCTGTGTCAGAGGGTAAAGAGACTCCATCAGAGGTTCCCAGCACAGGGGAAACAACTGCTTATATCCACAAAGGTTTTTTGTTGAATAGTCAATTTGCAATGTTGTGAGTTTTGAGTGTACAGCATTGTGACTTCGTTCTTTGTTTGGTTTTTGAAGATTATATTCCATTGCAGGTCATCACAAGATATCAGGGGTAACTGGTATAGTCCCTGTACTATACAGCAAATCCTTGTCGCTTACCTATTTTATGCATGATACTTTGTATCTGTTAACCCCATACTCCTAATTTGTCCCTCCCTGACTCTTTCTCCCCTTTGGCAACCATGTGTGTTTATGTCTATGAATCTATTTCGGTTTTGCACATACATTCATTTGAATTTTTTTAGATATCGCACATAAATGACATCATACAGCGCTTGTGTCTCTCTGACTTCTTTCACTGCACATAATATTCTCTGCTGCTGCTGCTGCTAAGTCGCCCCAGTTGTGTCCGACTCTGTGCAACCCCAGAGATGGCAGCCCACCAGGCTCCCCCGTCCCTGGGATTCTCCAGGCAAGAACACTGGAGTGGGTTGCCATTTCCTTCTCCAATGCATCAAAGTAAAGAGTGAAAGTGAAGTCGCTCAGTCGTGTTCGACTCTTAGCAATCCCATGGACTGCAGCCCACCAGGCTCCTCCATCCATGGGATTTTCCAGGCAAGAGTACTGGAGTAGGGTGCCATTGCCTTCTCCTAGGTCCCTTCATATTGCTATGAGTGGCAATATTTCATTCTTTTTATGGCTGAGTAATATTCTATTATATATGTAAATACACGGAGGTAGAAAGAGTGCAATAATCTTCAGGCAAATTGTTTAAACTTTGAGTTTTACATTCCTTACTTTCAAAATGGAAATATCACAAGATGCCCTCAATGGTGAAAACAAAGTGTATGAACATAATACCACACATAGTAATTTCTTAATAAATGGTATTTTCCCTCCCCTCTTCTCTTTCTTTGTTCTTGGACAAACAACATTATACCAAGAAAATGGAAATAAAGATAAGGTAAACAAAAACTGCCAACAATTTGACTGACACAATAAATCAAAATTGTTCTCACCAGCTACTGCTTCTGGATTTTAATGTAATCAAAAACAAAACAATTCAGTTCAAAATACAAAAAACTTAAGTCATAAAACTCAAAGCCATAATATTCAGTGGGACACACAGAATGGAATCAGCCCACATTTATAGCTAGCACTGAGGTGAAGTGTATGAGACCTGGGTACAAAGCAAATTACGGGGCAGAGGAAATTTGAAGAACAAAATCAGGTTTAGGGGGAGTGAACATCCTCCCACCCTTCTAATGAGGAGTTTGAAAATAATCAACGTTAGCATGATGGCACGGATATTGGTTTGATTCCAGAGCTTACCCTACCAAATTATAAAAACCGCAAAAGAAAGTAGTTGAAGAATTCATAACGAAATTTGCTTGGCAATGTTCAAAATCCAAAGCAAAGTAATTTTATAAAGGAGGCACAGAGGGGGCTTTCCTCGATCTTTGCACTGTATTATCCCAAACCAATCATCATCAAACAAAATTAAGCTGCAGGGCATTATGAGGGGGACAACTTAGTCAATTGTCTGGACACCTGCTTCAGGAGACCGACTAAACACCTGCCCTCTCTGCCCTTCCTCACCCGTTTTTGCTCTCCCTGCAGCTAGATCCCAGCAGTCCTGCTCTTTCTTCTTGAGAAAGATGCCCATTGGTGTATTTCCAATACTGTCATTTCTTTTTCACTTACTGATTATTTACTTTGCTTGGTTTTTAAAAAGATAAAGCATTTGGATGCCTACGTGTGGTGCCCCTGCACCTACCTCTACTCTAGGCCCTGAGACAACACGTGAGAGTAAGAGACAGGCCTGACGCGATGGAGGCTCAGAGTCCAGTTGGGATGCGACGGAGCAGGGCTCTGAGGATGGGGCGGCGTCTGATGAGCCTGGACTCTGGGAGGCACATGGTGTTGGGGAGCCCCTGACCCTGCCCTGAGAAAGGAGGAGCTTCGGTGTGGGTCAGGAAGAGCAAATGTTCCTGCTGAGGCCAGGGAGATAACCAAGAGTCAGCCTGGCCAACAAGGAAAGGGAAGGCTTTCCAAGCAGGAGGATCCTGGGTGAGTAGAGCAGGGGAGAGGGGAAGAAACTGCTCAGGTTTCCTGTGATGAAGACACCAGGTAAGTGGGAGTAGGAGCTGAGGCTTCATTCTGATCATGCATTGCTTCCATTTTTTGCCGCATGTCACCAGGTAACGAAACAGGAGCTGGAGTGAGAAAAGTATTGAGTTCAAACCCTGGGTTCGATATTGACTCAACCTTGATTTTCAGAAGGTCCCTTGCCCTCTTTAAACCCTAGTTTCCTAATTAATAAACAAGTTGTCTAGAAGTCCAGTTCAGCTAATTTAATGCCTGGAAAGAACTTAAATTCCCGCCCTTGATGCATCCCAGGCCTCTCTAATGGTGGCCATTACTATTAAATTAACCTGATTGTTCAAACACTGATGCAAGGCCCCAGAGGAAGGAAGGAAAACTCTGGGTAAAGTAAGAAAGGAAGCACACATTTCTGAAATATGATACCGTACTAAACCAGCCTCTGTTAAACCGAACTCAGTTTAAAGAGGAAAGCATCAAGCACACTCTTCTATATTGACTGAGTTCAGCACTACTAATGAGTTGCTGCTGCTGAGTCGCTTCAGTCATGTCCGACTCTGTGACCCCATAGACGGCAGCCCACCAGGCTCCCCCGGCCCTGGGATTCTCCAGGCAAGAACACTGGAGTGGGTTGCCATTGCCTTCTCCAATGCATGAAAGTGAAAAGTGAAAGGGAAGTCGCTCAGTCGTGCCTGACTCTTTGTGACCTCATGGACTGCAGCCCACCAGGCTCCTCCGTCCAGGGGGTTTTCCAGGCAAGAGTCATGAATGAATGAATGAAAAACTCAAATGTTTAAAGAGCAAACCATTGTGTACTCATGTTTTTATGTACATCNGTCGTGCCTGACTCTTTGCGACCTCATGGACTGCAGCCCACCAGGCTCCTCCGTCCAGGGGGTTTTCCAGGCAAGAGTCATGAATGAATGAATGAAAAACTCAAATGTTTAAAGAGCAAACCATTGTGTACTCATGTTTTTATGTACATCAATTCTGATTAATAAACAAAGGTAGGTATCTGACCATCTATTCAGTTTCCTCAAATGCACCAAAATTCATGAATTTTGCCTAATGTAGGCCAAGGAAAAAGTGAGTTGAAAAAAAAGTGATTTCTTTTCCATTCAGTCCCCAGAGCAATAAAGCAAAATAAAGTCAAAATACATATATACCTATATGAAGAGAAAGAGAAAGAAATTTTTATAAATCACAATAAAGGATTTTAGAAAAATAGAAAAATTCCGATTTATAAAAAGACTTTTCCTACTAAAGATAAGTCCACAAGGATTTAATGGGGGAAAAAAAAAACAAAAAACACTGAAGCCTGTATTCTTTTGATCCCCAAGATAGAATGTAATTTATTCAAAGCTGTGCTTCTGGCAATACTCAGTAATATTTTGTCGAGGGCTTTAAATGTTTATATCCTTTTTTGACACCATGTTTCTACTTTTGCGAATTTGACTTCAGGAAATAAATATAGTAACTGAACAACCATTAGGCAATAAGGTGCTCATTTTAGTATTATTTGTAATTTGTGAAAAATTGTAATCGACCCAAATAATACTCAAAAAGGAAATGTTTAATTTTACATATATTTGATGAAATATTAAGTAGCCACTACAATGGTTTTTTAAAGTTTTACAACAGTGTTAGAAAGTGCAGGATAAAATATATTTTCTCTAACATCATAATTATCCAAAATATTTACAGAGATTTGAAAAGACTTCCCAGAAATACAAGAGTTCCTAGAGCCTTGTTTAGGTGGTTGAAAAATATACATTTGATTGGTTCTTTTCTGTTTATTTTTAGAAATATTCTAACCTTTTAAAAATGGTGATATTTAAATGATATATATTTTGAAATTATAAATGTATAATCTAATATTTCCTTTCAAATCCTGTTATTTTAAATGTTGGCATGGATTGGGGGATATTTAATCTAAGTGCCCTTGGAACTGGGTTGGACCACAGATTTAAAGGGGCTTCCCTTGTGGCTCAGTTGGTAAAGAATCCTCCTGCAATGCAGGAGATATGAGTTCGATCCCTGGGTTAAGAAGATCCCCTGGAGAAGAGAATGGCTACCCACTCCAGTATTCTTGCCCGGAAAATTCCATGGATAGAGGAACCTGGTGGGCTACAGTCCAGGGGGTTGCAAAGAGTTGGTCATGACTGAACAACTAACACTTCCACTTCACAGATTTAAATCATGTGAGGAAGGCGCAACTGTATTACAAGATCAAGACACGCAGAACTCCGCCGGAGACCCAGAGAAGGGGTTCTGCAGATAGCAACTGTTAAATAACGAAAATTCCACTGCCGTCATTCTCCTACAAGGAAACTACACATTTAGTAGAAAGAAAAATGGGTTTTGTTCTCCTGGTATTCCACTCTTCTTTCTGCCTCTCTGGTTTCCCTTGTTTTTTTCTATGTATTTTATTTCCTGCTTGTCAGTTTTCTCTCACATTCTCACATTTGTGTTTTCAAAACTGAAAAGGAACTGAGGAATCTGGATTGTAATATGTAGGTACATGATAGGACTACCTTAGGAAGCTTTCCTAACCTCACTAAGCAGAATAAATATTCAATTTCTGTTCTCCTACCCTTTTCCACACTAAATCGCAGCCATTTTTTTACCCTTCAGAACTCAGTAGGGATACCTTGAAAAAAAAAAAGCAACAGCTAGGTCCAATGCTTTATATTTTGAACTCGATGCTAATGAAAACACAGCATATAAAAGTTCATGGAATTCAGCTAAAACAGAGCTTAGAGGGAAATGTATAGCTTTAAATACTTGTATTGGGCTTCCCTGGTGGCTCAGTAGTAAAAGAATACACCTGCAGTGCCGGGGACATGCAGGAGATGCGGGCTCAATCCCCGGGTCAGGAAAATCCCCTGGAGGAGGAAATGGCAGCCCACTCCAGTACTCTTGCCTGGAGAATCCCGTGGACAAAGAAGCCTGGCAGGCTACAGTCCATGGTCCCAAAGAGTCCGACACGACTGAGCGTCTGAGCATGAAGTGGAGCAGGACCATATGGTCCTTGCCTCTCCACCCTGTCCTCTGCCTGCCTTTTGCCGGTGGAAAACTTTAGTCAAAAAATAGGTTTAATCAGAGAAGTGAGAAGTGCTGAAACAAAGGAAACAGTCAAAGGAGACTAAATAATAATGATGTGGTCATAAAGAATAGTAAGGACCTTCAGTTCTTTCTCAAGGCCTCTAGGTAATATTCCGAGCCACATCTCGTGAGCCATCTTATAGATACCAGAACACTAGGCAGAGAAGATAACTACACGATGACCACACTGGACCCAGGACATGAGCTGCCACAGTTCCGAGAACCGACCACAAAGAAATGGGAACACCCGGACCCCAAAACTGACGATGAACTGTATCTAAAACAGCGAAGATGATGCCAGTCAGACCACGGATGACCAATCTGAAGATGACTGTTAGAGATGACTGTGCTATTTCTGCATGTGGCCCACTCTCCACTCTGTCTATAAAAGCTCTCACCTCCTGCTTCTCAGGGGTGGGAGAGTCGGCCTTTGGACAGATGTCTGCCACCCTCCCCCTGCCAGTTGCCAGCATCAGAGATAAAGCAAACTTTCCTTTACACCAACCTGGCCTGTTTACTGGCTTTTGAGTGATGAGCAGCCAGACACCCCCATGCATACCTTTTGGTAACAAGCACAGACACAAGAAAAAAATTACCAAAAAATCTGAATCAATAAGATGAAGCAACTGAGAAAAGTCAATAATATCAAAAGTTGATGTTTTAAAAGGAAAAACTATGTTTACATATTTAAAAACTCAACAGTGTAAGGTTATAACTTTCCTTCCAAATATCTATAGATTCAATGTAATAGCTATCGAAAATCTCAAGTTTTCTTAAGGAAATTGACAAGATGGTTATAAAATTTAAATGGAAGTGCAAAAGTTCTAGAACTCTCCAGATAATCTTAGTTGAAAGCACAGTGTGATTTAAAAAATTATTATAAAGCTATAGTGATTGACTTTTTATTAGCATAAGAATAGATCAGTGCAATAGAATAGAGAATCTAGAATCTAGAAACAGATCAACACATATGCCCAGTTGATTTTCAATCAAAGCATCTAGTCATTTGTTAATTAAATATAAGTATTTAAAATAAATGGTGTAAGAACATGTAAATATAATCTGTGGCTTCATAGGTGGCTCAGTGGTAAAGAATCCTCCCACCATGCAGGAGACACAGGTTTGACCCCTGGGTCAGAAGATCCCCTGGAGGAAATGGCGATCCACTCCACTATTCTTGCCTGGAAAATCCCATGGACAGAAGAGCCTGGTTGACTACAGTCCATAGGGTCACAAAGAGGCAGAAATGACTGAACGACTGAACAAGCACTCATGCACCAGAAATTCATCAAGTGCATCATCTGCTCAGTCGCACAGCTGTGTCCAACTCTTTGCAACCCCACGGACTGTAGCCTGCCAGGCTCCTCTGCCCATGGGATTTTCTAGGCCAGGATACTGAAGTGAGTAGTCATTTCCTACTCTAGGGGATCTTCCCAACCCAGGAATGCAACCCATGTCTCTTGTGTCTCCTGCAGGCTGGTTCTTTACCACTAGTGCCACATGGGAAGCCCACCAGAAATTCATACTGGTTGCTGTTGAGGTCAGGGGGAGACGTTTCTAGAAAGTAACATGAGAAAACTTTTAAAGATGATGGAAATATTCTACACAGTTGGCCCTCTGTATCTGGGGGTTCTGCACTGTGAATTCAACCACTGCGTATGATGGGGAAAAAAATTCCAGAAAATCCCAAAAAGAAAAACTTGAATTTGTTGCTTGTTGGCACCGATTTGCATTTCATTTACATTGTATTTACAACTATTTACATAGCATTTACATTGTATTAGGTATTCCAAGTAACCTTATAATGATTGATGATTATTTAAAGCATACAGGAGGATGCTTGCAGTTACATGCAAATACTACCCATTTTATATAAGGGACTTGAATATCCATGAATGTTGGTATCTGCAGTGTCCTGGAACAAATACCCCTCAGATACTGAAGGATGACTATATCTTGTTTTGGAGTGGTGACTACACAGTTGTATACATCAGTCTAAACCCATGAAATAAACACTTAATGTATGTGAGTTTTATTGTTTGTCAATTATACCTCATAAAAAGACTAAGTGCTGTTTGTCTTCATATTTTTATCATGCTCTTTTTCTAATATATAGTAAGTGTTAAGGCAATTTGCTGACATCTACTCAATGTCAGCTGTAGTACTGGAGTCCACACTGGACACTGTACCAGAGGTGGAACCACTTCTACACTGGTAAACACAACTAGTCTGGGCAGGCTTGTCTTGGTCTCACAGGTAGCCCAGAGAGGTGAGTTCTCTTTACCAAAGCCACCAATTAAATCCGGTGGAAAGTGGAACTTAAATTCACATCTCCAAGCTCTTAGGTGGAAACTATTCAAATTACATGTCTTGAATGGATGAATTAGTGAATAAATGGACAAAGAGATCATTGAACTTGCAAAAAGGATATAGTACCTTTTGAACAAGTGTGAAAGAATAGAGATGGATGATTATCCAATGTGAGTGTCTTGGAAGAATGAGGCATCTGGAATCCCCAGTCTGCATTGACTTGGAAGCAGGAAAAGGACAAAAAGTGTGTCTTGGGCATGCCGACAAGGCCTACCGCTGCTAACAGAGTTGTTGGTTTCCACTGTACAGGGTTGCCTAGTTTGTATCAGCCCTTTTTGTTGCAGGTGTCGGGGGGCGGGTGGCAGGGAGTGGGGTCAGACCTGCATCAGTGGTCCCCTTCATTGACTTGACAAAATCTTCCCGATCATTGAACCCAGCATCTCCCAAACACAAAGACGTGTCATCCCAGATAAGCCTCTTCCTGCTCCTCCATAAGGACATCCAATATGCCATGGAACCAGGATGCTTCCTCACATCTCTCCTTCCAAATGTGGGGCATCAAAATTCCTGATCCTCCCATGGAAGACTGTAGTACTTTTAGGGACCACCTTTTCTGCCATAAGTGGGGAGTGTACACAATGAGAGCATCCCCTGTCACAAAGCAGAGAGCCCTGGGAAAGAAATAAAGGGAGGTGTTGATGGGCGATACCCACATGCAATCTGGCGCCAGGGCAAGCATTAGATCAGTGTGGAAATAAATAAGATTTGTGAGCCCGTTTTCTTCCTGTATTTGCATTCACACTTTATGACCTCAGCGATATTTACTGAGTGGAAAAAAACCACCTTCTGTTACGATCGCTCGACTCCACAGTGACTTCCCTCAGAAAAATCCTGTCTCCAGCCACAGGGTCTGAAACTGGCTACTTGTCTATTTATTCAAAGAGCCCAGTGAGCTGTGAAGATTGACATTTAGACTATTAAACTATATTCTATTTGACAGTGTTATTAAATATTAGGTCTGATTTATGAAAAGGCTTAATAAATTGGCAGCCTGGGTCAGCCCTGGCACTGCACGGAAACTGTGTTATGGCTGGATGTTACTTGAGAGAGTTGATCAAGCTCAAGAAAAATAAAGTCCTACCAACAACATTTAAAGTCTGATTTCATGTGGCATAGTTGTTATCATATAAATTCAAACCACGTGCCGGCTCCCTTCTGCATCCCAGAGTTTCTCTAATTGCTATTTTTAATAATTGGGAAATCAAAAGATACAAATGCAGACCTAAATAACCTCTGCTATGTCACACAGAAAGAGAGGTAAGGCTTTTAAACATGGGAGCCAGCCACATATCTTGCTGCTTTGGTGTAAAAGAGGAAGGGAAATAGAAGCGCAAGCGAGCAGTATACAAGGAGGGTGTGGACATGTTGGTTATGGAAATGGCGATGTAACCCTGTGGCAAGAGGCAAAGCTGGAGCGAGATATGACTGTACTGTGGCTTACTCACATCTGAGTGACCTTGAACAAGCCACTTAATCTCCCTGAGGGTCAGTCCCATTTCTCCATGATGGAGACAATGACAATCAAGTAGTACTGTTTAGGATGAAAAGAATAATATATGTAGATCATCTGGCAGAGTGCCTGGTACAGAGAGACTGCTCAACAGATTTCAGGGGGGAATTAGGCCAGGCCAGGAGTGAGGCTGGGTCCAGGGTAGTGAGGGTGAAGTCTGTGTGCCACCAGAGTTAGGCCTGAAAAGGACAAGAAAGGACACAGCCTGTATACTACTAGATGGTATGGAACTAGGTGCCTACATGCTGTTAGATGGTGTAAAGGCAGAGGAGGACAACCTGCTCGATGTGCTCATGCATTCTTAGATGATACAGAGCTTAGATGATAAGCTACTGGATACGTCTATGAGCTATCAAATAACATTAAACTTCAGGAAATATCCCTGGAGCACCCATTGCTCTGGACTAGGGAGCCTCAAAACTTTTTCTATAAAAGGCCAGATAATAACTATTTTAGGCTTTGGAGACCATATGGCCACAACTACTCAGCTGTACTTAAGTAGCAGAAAAGCAGCCACAGACACTGTGTAAACAACCGAGTGTGTGTTCCAATAAAACTTTATTTGTAAAAGCAAGTGATAGGCCAGATTCAGCCCATGGATCATAGTTTGTGCGGGTGGCTGAGGGAAATGAAAGCAGTCTCTCTTTGCTCACCAAGGATCAACAGAATCTCTTTCCTACCAGGCGGGCCTGAAAGCAACCATAAAGCTATTTCCCTCGTCCCACCCATCAAGGAATTCACAGAGGGTAACCTGCTCATTGATGGCACCAACTACACTGCCGATTTATGTGTTTTTGGTCAGTCCAACCACAAACAGATGACTCATTCAGGGACAATCCAGTATTTATTGAGAATTAATGGGTGCCAGGCAGGTTTGCTCTGAAAACTGGTTTTCAATAAATAAATAGAACTTCTCTCCCCTTCCAAATTGCTTTCTGCTCTCTTCACCAGGGCCCAGAAAGGGCTGCCTCCTCCTTATCTGAGTGATGGCTGGCATGAAAGAATAGGTCACAGGAGCGGGGGCAACCATGACATAATTCCTTTCTCTGGTTCTGATACTGTGCAAAAGTGATCACCTCTTGCTAAGCAATTTCCCACCTAAATTGGTTTCAAGTCATTAAAAGCTGCAGCACTCCCAAGGAAAAAAATAATAGCAGCTCTCTGAGGTTACTCACAATATCAAGCTCCTTGACTTTAACAGCAATTAGACATTGTTCCAGCACCAAGCACTCTCTGGAAATGGACCCAGGTCACCAATGAGTAACTTGAAATTAGAAGTGGGAGCATCCTCCTTTTGCGAAGACAGTTTCCTCTGTTATTCCTTGGGAGCATCCAGTCCTCATCTTTGCCAGGCTGCCTGCACTGCACTCAAGCGAGTTCTATCTGGGATTTGGAGAAGTCCCACCTCCCTGAATACCAAGACCATGCTCACATTTCCCAGGATGCTGGATTTTTCCTTACAGTTTCTAGATTCAAGATATGACCCTCACTCAGGGCATAACCCTACCTAGTCAAGTCTGCCAGGGATTCACGCAGCATTTGAAGCCCTAGTCTAGGGGGTAAGGGCAGTTCCATAAGGGCAGGAGACAGAAAGAGTTTCAGATCAGCATGTAGGCACAGTAGCCATCCACACAGGCAATGGAGAAGGAGGGTTTGAGAACGAATCTGAGCACTCCTTGCAGTAAATAAATGCATGCACTCTACTTTCTGACGGTACTATACACTCACTTATATGACAACAGCTATAAAACCCTTGCCATTTGCCTAGTGCTGACTGTTTGTTTGTTTGTCTGTTTTTTTCCTTAAAGATCCAAATGCCAGAGGGAGATTTGTGACCGCCAAGGCTGGCTTGGGGTTAATAAAAGGAAGGTATCATAAAAACAACTCTGTATTGGAAAAAGATTAGATTCTGTACCATGAAGCTTTAGGCATTTATAAAGACTCTCTTATTTTGCATTTTCCACCACTTATTCTTTAACATTTTTTTATTCATGAGTAAGACCCTAAATATCACCAGTGGATGATGTAAATAGGATGATGGGAAGATGCTTCTCTGAGGACCCATTTTCAGATTTATTGTGCTCCACAGGGCTCCATTGGTGGTGTCTGCCTTCTTGATGTACTCCAAGAGTAAGAGTAGGCATGTACCTGGGTGCCTGCTAGGAGAGAAGGGAGCTGGCGTGGTCTGGAAGCCAAACTCTGCCTGGCTAGCCTGGAATTATTTATCTAAAAAAAAAATATGCAGGTGCGAAGAATAAGAATAATCACAAACTTTGGTTCATAATGAGAAATAAAAGATAAAAAAAACTGTGACTGTAAAGCTAACACTGACCCAGACTTCCATCCAATAATATACTTCTCTCTTTCCTCTTGCTCTGCCTCTCCCATGTGTAGTAACCACTACCCTGAGTCTTATATTTTACCCTTACTTTGGATGTATGTGTGCCTGTGTTTTATACATTATGCCAAAGAATGCTCAAACTACTGCATAATTGCACTCATCTGACATGCTAGTAAAGTAATGCTCAAAATTCTCCAAACCAGGCTTCAGCAATACGTGAACCATAAACTTCCAGATGTTCAAGCTGGTTTTAGAAAAGGCAGAGGAACCAGAGATCAAATTGCCAACATCCATTGGATCATCGAAAAAGCAAGAGAGTTCCAGAAAAACATCTATTTCTGCTTTATTGACTATACCAAAGCCTTTGATTGTGTGGATCACAATAGACTGTGGAAAATTCTGAAAGAGATGGGAATACCAGACCACCTGACTTGCCTCTTGAGAAACCTATTTGCAGGTCAGGAAGCAACAGTTAGAACTGGACATGGAACAACAGACTGGTTCCAAATTACAAAAGGAGTACATCAAAGCTGTATATTGTCACCCTGCTTACTTAACTTATATGCAGAGTACATCATGAGAAATGCTGGGCTGGCGGAAGCACAAGCTGGAATCAAGATTGCTGGGTGAAATATCAATCACCTCAGATATGCAGATGATACCACCCTTAAGCTGAAAGTGAAGAAGACCTAAAGAGCCTCTTGATGAAAGTGAAAGAGGAGAGTGAAAAAGCTAGCTTAAAGCTTAGCATTCTGAAAACTAAGATCATGGCATCCGGTCCCATCACTTCATGGCAGATAGATGGGGAAACAGTGGAAACAGTGGTTGACTTTATTTTGGGGGGCTCCAAAATAACTGCAGATGGTGATTGCAGCCATGAAGTTAAAAGATGCTTACTCCTTGGAAGGAAAGTTATGACTGACCTAGACAGCATATTAAAAAGAGAGACATTACTTGGCCAACAAAGGTCCATCTAGTCAAGGCTATGGTTTTTCAAATGGTCATGTATGGATGTGAGAGTTGTTTTATAAAGAAGGCTGAGTGCCGAAGAATTGATGCTTTTGAACTGTGGTGTTGGAAAAGACTCTTGAGAGTCCCTTGGACTGCAAGGAGATCCAACCAGTCCATCCTAAAGGAGATCAGTCCTGAGTGTTCATTGGAAGGACTGATGTTGAAGCTGAATACTTTGGCCACCTGATGCGAAGAGCTGACTCATTGGAAAAGACCCTGATGCAGGAAGAGATTGACGGAAGGAGGAGAAGGGGACAAGAGAGGATGAGATTGCTGGATGGCATCACTGACTGAATGGACATGAATTTGAGTAAACTCTGGGAGCTGGTGATGGACAGGGAGGCCTGGTGTGCTGCAGTCCGTGGGGTCTCAAAGAGTCGGATGTGACTGAGAGACTGAACTTAAATGAACTGCTGCTGCTACTGCTGCTGCTGCGTCGCTTCAGTCGTGTCCAACTCTGTGCAACCCCATAGACGGCAGTCCACCGGGCTCCCCGGTCCCTGGGATTCTCCAGGCAAGAACGCTGGAGTGGATTGCCATTTCCTTCTCCAATATAAGTTACACACAGAGGCCTTGAGGAGACACTTATCAAATTATAGATAGATAGATACAAACACACATATATCTCAAAATATAATCACAATATTGTATGACAATGGTCTATAGAGGAATAATGGTGTCTTGGACTTGTTACTTGGAAAAATGCAAGCTTGAAACTAATGAATCAAGAAATTAGGCAGCAATGTTTTCAATGGGGTCATCTAAGAAATAAAATAATCACCTTCAATTTGGGGGAGTAGAATTACCCTTTATAAAAACAGAGTTTGGACAAGAAACTACATCCCATCAATTGGGATTTGCTCAGAGATGATAGTTACTCTAATTGATAAATCAATCAGAGTCAGCTTGGGCAGAATAACCTAAACACTACCGAGGCTATAGCAGCATGATTTTTAAATTACTTATACAATCTGTTGTCATTGTTCAGTTGCACAGTTGTATCCAACTCTGTGACTCCATGAATTGCAGCATACCACGCTTCACTGTCCTTCACCATCCCCTGGAGCTTGCTCAAACTCATAGCCATTGAGTCAGTGATGCCATCCAACCATCTCATCCTCTGTCATCCCCTCCTTCTCCTGCCTTCAATCTTTCCCAGCATCAGGGTCTTTTCTAACGAGTCAGCTCTTTGCATCAGGTGGCCAAAGTATTGGAGTTTCAGTTTAGCAGTCGTCCTTTCAATGGATATTCAGGACTGATTTCCTTTAGGATTGACTCCTCTCCTTTAGGATTGATCTCCTTGCTGTCCAAGGGACCCTAGAGTCTTCTCGAACACCACAGTTTCAAAAGCATCAATTTTTTGGTGTTCAGCCTTCTTTATGGTTCAACTCTCACATCCATAACATGACAACTGGAAAAACCATACCTTTGACTAGATGGACTTTTGTCATCAAAGTAATGTCTCTGCTTTTTCATATATTGTCTAAGTTTGTCAGAGCTTTTCTTCCAAGGAAAAAGCATCTTAATTTCATGGCTGCAGTCACTATCTGCAATGATTTTGGAAACCAAGAAAATAAAGCCTGTCACTATTTCCATTGCTTCCCCATCTATTTGCCATGAAGTGATGAGACCAGATGCCATGATCTTCGTTTTTTGAAAGTTGAGTTTTAAGCCAACTTTTTCACTCTCCTCTTTCATTTTCATCAAGAGGCTCTTCAGTTCCTCTTTNTTAACTTATATGCAGAGTACATCATGAGAAATGCTGGGCTGGCGGAAGCACAAGCTGGAATCAAGATTGCTGGGTGAAATATCAATCACCTCAGATATGCAGATGATACCACCCTTAAGCTGAAAGTGAAGAAGACCTAAAGAGCCTCTTGATGAAAGTGAAAGAGGAGAGTGAAAAAGCTAGCTTAAAGCTTAGCATTCTGAAAACTAAGATCATGGCATCCGGTCCCATCACTTCATGGCAGATAGATGGGGAAACAGTGGAAACAGTGGTTGACTTTATTTTTGGGGGCTCCAAAATAACTGCAGATGGTGATTGCAGCCATGAAGTTAAAAGATGCTTACTCCTTGGAAGGAAAGTTATGACTCACCTAGACAGCATATTAAAAAGAGAGACATTACTTGGCCAACAAAGGTCCATCTAGTCAAGGCTATGGTTTTTCAAATGGTCATGTATGGATGTGAGAGTTGTTTTATAAAGAAGGCTGAGTGCCGAAGAATTGATGCTTTTGAACTGTGGTGTTGGAAAAGACTCTTGAGAGTCCCTTGGACTGCAAGGAGATCCAACCAGTCCATCCTAAAGGAGATCAGTCCTGAGTGTTCATTGGAAGGACTGATGTTGAAGCTGAATACTTTGGCCACCTGATGCGAAGAGCTGACTCATTGGAAAAGACCCTGATGCAGGAAGAGAAGGAGACGATAGAGGATGAGATAGCTGGATGGCATCACCGACTCAACGGACATGAGTTTGGGTGGACTCTGAGGGTTGGTGATGGACAGGGAGGCCTGGTGTGCTGCAGTTCATGGGGTCACAAAGAGTCAGACACGACTGAGNGAGAAGGAGACGATAGAGGATGAGATAGCTGGATGGCATCACCGACTCAACGGACATGAGTTTGGGTGGACTCTGAGGGTTGGTGATGGACAGGGAGGCCTGGTGTGCTGCAGTTCATGGGGTCACAAAGAGTCAGACACGACTGAGCGACTGAACTGAAGAGGTTTCTATGTTGACTGTTATTTTCTATCAGTTGACCCATATGAAATTGCCTTTAATATTCTTCTTTTGGGCTTCCCTAGTAGCTCAGCTGGTAAAGAATCCACCTGCAATGCAAGAGACCTAGGTTTGATCCCTGTGTTGGGAAGATCCCCTGGAGAAAGGAAAGGCTGCCTACTCCAGTATTCTGGCCCAGATAATTCCACGGACAGGGGCATCTGTAGTCCGTGGGTTCGCACAGTGTCAGACACAGCTGAGCAGCTGTCACTTTCACGCTTCTTCTACTCAGTATTTATTCAGTTAAGATTCACCCACACTATTGCATGCAGCTGTGGTTTAGTCATTTCCCTGCAGGTCTCATTTATTTTTAAACTTGTTAATGCTCATTCGGACTGCTTCCAAAATCCTGGCTTTTTAAGCAATGCTACCACGGCCTTTCTTTTGTCTGAGGTGCTACAGAGGTTTGTTTGGGATGGACACATAAGAGTGGAATTTCTGGGTCAGTGGGTATGAAAAACTCCATTTTCTAAGAGAATGACAATTGCTTTTCAAAGTGGCAGTACTGAATACAGTCCCACCAGCAATTAACCACCTGTTACTCATTCCTCCACCACCTCTCCTTTGGGGCAAGCCTAATTGATATAAAGTGATATATCTTTATGGTCTTGATTTTCATTTTCTGGAAACACTAATGACTTTGAGCATCTCTTTACACGATTATTGACCATATGTGGTACCTCTTCTGTGAAAGTCCTGCACAAATCTTTTGCTCATTTTTCTATTAAATTGTTTGAACTTTCCTTATTCATTTGTAAAAGTTTTTCATGTAATATCCATATAGGATATTAATTCTATGTTGGTTGCATGCATTGTAAATATTCACTCCCAGTGTGTGACTTGCCTTTATATTTTCTTTATAAAGTGTCTTGTAATAAACAGAAGTTTGATAAAGTCAAAAGCTGCATCTTTTCTTTTAGAAGTTCTTTTTGTCGCCTTGTTGCAATGAATCTTCATCAGCATCCAGTCTGGATGGGGGTATTGGCTCTCCACGAGAGACAAAGAAAGCAGAGAAGGGAAACTCAAAGGCCATTTGGCTCAAGTCTTACATTTATAAAAGGCCTTACATCAACTTTGTATTCATTATCTGCAAATGAGGTCACCTATAGCCACAAAGATCCACTGTCAGGCATGAAAGAAGACCCAGCAGCTCTGAGGTGAGAGCACCGTATTTCTTTGTGCATGAGGACATAAGAAGTTTTAATAAACCTTGTGAGCATAGGACTAGCACATCTATGCTGCATTCTATTATTTTTGTTATGACATCCCTTGGTTAAATATAAACATTCCAAATCTACCACAACATGTCCTTTTAAATGTTTCAAGTGTCTAAAGAGACCGCCCAAATGTAAAATTGACCAGGCTTCTCTTAAGACCTAGAGGTTTGACAAGAAGACTGGGGTGCTCAATGTAAACATCACCGGTGAGCTGTGGAACTGGGATTCACACGCAAATGTGTCAGGCTCCAGAGCCCAGATACTCTCTGCTGCTTAACTCTGCTAAACGATGGGGAGAAGCCGTCCCGAGCTGACTTCCCTGTGAGCATGCAGGCCACAGGGACTCCTCGACCACGCAGAGCCCTGCCTCAAGACACCACGCCAGGAGCCAGGCCCCCCTCCCCCTACCTGCTGCCTCTGAAGCAGGACTCAGGCTCTGCCTCTCTCCCTGGACCCATTCTTGACAGGGGCCGGCAAACTACTGAGGGCTTTTCTCATCATGAAGAGCAAGGTGGGTAGACTCTAGTGGCCTTGAAACTTTCTGGAGACTCCTCCTTATGCCCACTGCCCTCTGCAGTAAGGCCAGGGCGTGTGTGTGCGTGCTCAGCCATGTCAAACTCTTTGTGACTCCGTGGACTGTAGCCCACCAGGTTCTTCTGTCAATGATATTTCCCAGGCAAGAATACTGGAGGGGGTAGCCATTTCCTCATCCAGGGGATCTTCCAGACCCAGGAATCAGACCTGTGCCTTTTCTATCTCCTGCATTTGCAGGCAGATTCTTTATAACTGTGCCACCTGGGAAGTCCACAGTAAGTCCAAGGATTGCCAAATGACCAGGATATAGAACACAGGTGTGCATGTGTGTGTGTGTGTGTGTGTGTGTGTGTGTGTGAATATGTGTGAGCAATAGTGTGTGTGTGTGTGTGTGTGTGTAGTGGGAGCATGTGCATGAGTGACTATGTGTGAATGTTCTGCAGAGGTAGCATTGATGGGTAGGGAAATGTAAGACACACTGAGGCAGGCCGGATGAGTGCATGCATGCATGTGCGCGTGTGTGTGTGAATGCATGTGAATGTGTGAAGAGTCTGCAGAAGTGGTGGGGCAGCTGAATTGAGAGCAGAAGGGAAGAGATGCTGAGCGAGCGGGCTGGACAGAGGTCTACCCGGGGAGACAGCAGTGCTGGGCACTGTGCGTATCTTTCTTGTATTGTTCGCTAATGACCAAGAGTAAGTAGCCTCTGTGCGTGAGGGTCACTGAGAAGAAGGTGCCACCACCTGAGACATCCTTACAACACCTGCCTTCATCCCACCGTGACCTTCACATGTTCTGCAGCACGGGGCGGATAAACACCAAACCCCTCAGTCTGGAACCCCAGGCACGAGAACCTAATGAGGAGTGTGACCCTTGTCTGATTCTCATCTGCATAATGGGACAATCACGATTAATTCGGGTCCCTGTGGAAACTCACTGAAACAGATTAGCAACATCTAACCATCTCTGCAGAGGGGGTTCGTCTCTCCTGCCTGTCCTCTCGGGCGTGGGCTCTTCTCATGCAGTGCTCCCGCAGTTCCACCCCGCCCCCATTCAGCCTCCATGCTGGGCTTGCTGTCCTGACCACCATCTCCCAAGCACACCTCTGCTCAAAGCATGGGCCCACATGGCGCCCACCCCTCCCTAAACCCTGTCCCCATCTCCTCTCCCTCTCCCCTGGTCCTCTGCATCTGCTTTTATTGCGTGTTCTTACTTGGAGTGGGCAGACCACTCTGTACCACCATCCTATGAGCTCAGGAAGAGGGAGATCCAGGCCTCGGGCTTGACCTCCCTGCCCTTCCCTGATCCTCTGGAAACTTAGAAGGGCCTTAAGTTTCCCTTCTGCCAGCCCCTTTGCATCTCCTGCCAAAAATGGGCCTCTACCTGAAGAATGTGAGCCTCTTTACCCGCATGTCTACGAAAAATGCCTATTGACACTGCCGAAGATGGGTCAGCCTGCAGGTGACAGGGATCCTCAAAGGAGATGCCTCTAGGCGGGTGTCTCCTACCGCGAGGATGACAGTCTTACGGCCCCTGCTACAGCACACACATGCCTGGGTGGCCAGCTCCCACCTACCTTCCTGATGCCTTCCGAAGGACTGGACACACAGTTGTCAGCCCCTCCATTCTTGCTGATGGTCCGCCAGAGCTCCGCAAACGTGCTGTCTTGCTCCAGAGGGTTGGTGCCCTTGGCTCGGAAGTACTCGTACACAGCAGAATCCCGCACAGTGCCGTAAGACATCTCCACTTGCTTGGACAGGTCCTGGAACGTCCTAAAATACAACATGGATGTGAAACACGGGTACATGGGCACCCTGTGGGGACCCACACAAGGCCTGCCTGAGGTGGAAGCCAGGTGTGGCCCACTGTCCACATCCTTCACTCCCAAACCGCAGCGGCATGAGTCCCAAGGCCGGGAACATGACTTGCCAGGATCTCATTCTATCCAAGTTACTTTTCTTCACAGGAGATTAATTCAGTAAGGCCATTAAAAGCCTGAAACCAGGTGCTGTGCTGAGCCACTGGGCCTGAGAGACAAAAGGATGAATAAGACGTGAATCCTGCCCTCGAGGAGCTTAGAGTAACTGTAGAAACACATAGACAGACCCTCATAACAGAAGAATGATGGCGACACAGGAGGCTGTACACTGAGGGCTCCAACTCAAATGCCTGCGAAAGGAAAGAGAAGCACCATGGCAAGACCAGCTGCAGGGACTGCTCTCTGACACTCAGAGCTGTGTATAGTGGGCACACACTCAGAGACTGTGCCCACGAAGAGGCATGTCTCCTCCAGAGCTTGCAGCTGTTCTGGAATTCCACCCAACTGTTGCCTTCTAAGCATCTGCCCGTATTTCCAAATTCACACTTAAATTGAAGAAAGTAGGGAAAACCAGTAGACTATTCAAAGAAAGTGAAAGTGAAGTCACTTATTCATGTCTGACGCTTTGTGACCCCATGGACTGTAACTGATCAGGCTCCTCCAACCATGGGATTTTCCAGGCAAGAATGCTGGAGTAGATTGCCATTTCCTTCTCCAGGAGATCTTCCTGACTCAGGGATTGAACACAATAAAGGACAGAAATGGTGTGTACCTAACAGAAGCAGAAGATATTAAGAAGAGATGGTAAGAATACACAGAAAAACTGTACAAAAAAGATCTTCACGACCCAGATAACCATAATGGTGTGATCACTCACCTAGAGCCAGACATCCTGGAATGTGAAGTCAAGTGGGCCTTAGGAAGCATCACTATGAACAAAGCTAGTGGAGGTGATGGAATTCCAGTTGAACTATTTCAAATCCTGAAAGATGATGCTGTGAAAGTGCTGCACTCTATACGCCAGCAAATTTGGAAAACTCAGCAGTGGCCACAGGATTGGAAATGGTCAGTTTTCATTCCAATTCCAAAGAAGGGCAATGCCAAAGAATGCTCAAACCACCGGACAATTGCACTCATCTCACATGCTACCAAAGTAATGCTCAAAATTCTCCAAGCCAGATTTCAACAATATGTCAACTGTGAACTTCCAGATGTTCAAGCTGGATTTAGAAAAGGCAGAGGAAACAGAGATCAAATTGTCAACATCTGTTGGATCATCGAGAAAGCAAGAGAGTTCCAGAAAAACACCTATATCTGCTTTATTAACTATGCTAAAGTCTTTGACTGTGTGGATCACAACAAACTGTGGAAAATTCTTAAAGAGATGGGAACACCAGACCACCTGACCTGTCTCCTGAGAAATCTGTAATGCAGATCAAGAAGCAACAGTTAGAACTGGACATGGAACAACAGACTGGTTCAATTTTGGGAAAGGAGTATGTCCAGGCTGTACATTGTCACCCTGCTTATTTAACTTATATGCAGAGTACCTTGTGAGAAATGCTGGGCTGGATGAAGCACAAGCTGGAATCAAGATTGCTGGGTGAAATATCAATCACCTCAGATATGCAGATGACACCAACCTTATGGCAGAAAGTGAAGAAGAACTAAAGAGCCTCTTGCTGAAAGTGAAAGAGGGGAGTGAAAAAGCTGGCTTAAAGCTCAATGTTCAGAAAACTAAGATCATGGCATCTGGTCCCATCACTTCATGGCAAATAGGGAAACAGTGGAAACAGAGACAGACTTTATTTTGGGGGTCTCCAAAATCACTTCAGATGGTGACTGCAGCCATGAAATTAAAAGATGCTTACTCCTTGGAAGGAAAGTTATGACTGATCTAGATAGCATATTAAAAAGCAGAGACATTACTTTGCCAACAAAGGTCCATCTAGTCAAAGCTATGGTTTTTCCAGTAGTCATGTATGGATGTGAGTTGGACTACAAAGAAAGCTGAGCACAGAAGAATTGATGTTTTTGAACTGTGGTGTTGGAGAAGACTCTTGAGAGTTCCTTGGACTGCAAGGAGATCCAATCAGTCCATCCTAAAGGAAATCAGTCCTGAATATTCATTAGAAGGATTGATGCTAAAGCTGAAACTCCAATGCTTTGGCTACCTGGAACTAACTCATTTGAAAAAACCTTGATGCTAGGAAAGATTGAAGGCAGGAGGAGAAGGGGACAAGAGAGGATGAGGTGGTTAGATGGCATCTCCGACTCAATGGACATGAGTTTGAGTAAACTGTGAGAGTCGGTGATGGAGGGAAGCCTGGTGTGCTGCAGTCCATGGGGTTGCAAAGAGTCAGACACGAATGAGCAATGGAACCGAACTGAACTGAAGCATCTCCCCCTAACTTGTTTTTGAATAAAGAAAGGAATCTGGGTTTGTATATGAGCTTTCTTGACTCTGGAGTGTTGATGGTTATTCAAATGGTGGTGAAGATAATCCAAAGCACTTCTGAGAGCCTCGGTCTGTTGTCCATGGAGGAGAAGCAAGTAGCTCAGGGCAGGTGTATGATGCAGGGAGCAGGTGCATCAGGAATGTCCATCAGCTCCAAGGAGCAGAAGACTGAGCTGTACCTTCTTTGGAGTAGGGAGCAGGAATCAGATCAGGGAGGACCAGCTCGGCATAAAGTTTTCATTTGACACAAGATGAATAGTACCTGATTCAATGTGCTGATAGGATAGAATTGCAAAAAACATAAAGCTCACAGATGAGCTAGTCTCTCTCTTCAGGCTCCAACTGGATCCCCCTTTGTGTATTTCTCTTCTGGAAATCTGTCTCTCCTTCTCATCAACCAGAATCATCATTCCCACCATTCAGTGAGTCGCTGATTCCACGACAAGACCCAATCATTTCAACCTGATCCCCACAACCCTCAATCTTGTGAGCTCATCTTCGGCTATTGCACCTGTATCCACATGACCCCAGAGCTAAGGTTAAAATGAGAAATTCCACAGGATCACCATTTGTGGCACCAGACCACAGAGCTCCCTCTGCCTGGAATCCCTTTATCTTGCTCATCCAGCTGATGATACACTTCTACAAACCTCTTGAAGTTCCAGCAGCCGCCTTTCCCTATGGGAAGACATCAGCATCCCTCAGCTCCCTGGCCATCTCTACACCTGTGTGGTTTCTATGGCAGTAAGAGCTCATCGTGACTACAGGAGACACACAGCAGAGTACGTAATGCACAGGCTCTGAGTCCAATTACTTGCCTTGCCTCTCAATCCCATCAGCACTAACAGTGAGGGCCCTCTGTTAGTTAGCTGGCCCCTCTGAGCCTCAGTTTCCAAATCCTTAAATAAAAAACAAAACAAAACACACACACACACCCCAGGGTTAGAAGTAGTGCCCATAACAGAGGTTGCTGTGAAGATGAAATGAGGTGGTGTGTGTTCAGTTCTTAGAGCAGTGACTGATATAAACTCAGTGGCCAGTCACTAGCAGCAGGTATTATTATAGGTCGGGGTCCTCAGTATGTGTGTGTTTTGTCACTCAGTCACGTCTGACACTTTGCAACCCTTTGAACTGTAGCCCACCAGGCTCTTGTCCAGGGGATTTTAAGAATACTGAAGTGGGTTGCCATTTCCTCCTCCAGAGGTTCTTCCTGACCCAGGGATCGAACCTGTGTCTCCTGCATTGCAGGCGGATTCTTTACCTGCTGAGCCATTAGGGGTCCTCAGTAGACAGAGCCAAAGCAGCTCTGTATCTGCATCCTCAGCACTAGACCCAGGGCTGCGGCCAGCCTGCACAGCCTGCACACAGAGGAGCCAGCAGTGTAGCTGCTTCCTCCTGTTCTGGAGATAGCCTCCATGGAATTCCTTCAGGCCCTGCTACATGGCCCAGAAACAGAGTTCTGTATTCGTTTCAATACATTACAGATGAAAGAAAACATAAAATAACAAATTCGATGAAGAAATCTTTCTAATTATTGTTCATTATTTATATCTAATTGAAGCAAGATGTTCCTTTGCTTGAAGGGCCCCAAGGGTTGTAACTCTGCCGTAATTTGCCTGTAATGAAAGGAAGGGGGATCTTTCTTTTCCGCAGTTTTTATTTTTCTCATGGTAATACAAACAAACACACAAGTCTTTGATGAATGGGAAACATCAGGATGAATTATACAGTTGATTCTAAATACTGGAACTGTTCTAAATTACTGCAGTTTCCATGAGCCTAGAATGGATGTGTAACTGCCAAGGAGTTCAGCACTGCTGTTTCATCCCCACATTTGAAATGGAGATTTCCTCTCTCCTCTTGGTATTTATTCATGATGGTGCTCCTGGTCAGAGGCTCAGGGAGCAGTTCTGGAATACAAGCGTGCAGCCCCAATGCTAACGACTTCATGCCCATTTCTGTCCCGGTAGAGGTCATTGTTGTCACCCCCAAAACCCCACTGCCTTCTTTGCTGAACCAGACCCATGGCTTCCACCCCTCACCACTCATAGCCATGGGTCTGTGTACAGGGATCTCTTGCCCATCTTTACGCATCTTTAATGAACATTCCCCCTTTCACGGAAAATTTCCAAGCTCACTAACACACGGGAGGTACTACTATCATATTTCAGAGTGAATAAACCTACCTAAGGCTCTTTGTTGGAAAAGGCAATGGCACCCCACTCCCATACTCTTGCCTGGAAAATTGCATGGATGGAGGAGCCTGGTAGGCTGCAGTCCATGGGATCACAAAGAGTCGGACGTGACTGAGCGACTTCACTTTCACTTTTCACTTTCATGTACTGGAGAAGAAAATGGCAACCACTCCAGTGTTCTTGCCTGGAGAATCCCAGGGACGGGGGAGCCTGGTGGGCTGCTGCCTATGGGATCGCACAGAGTTGGACACGACTGAAGCGACTTAGCAGCAGCAGTAGCGAGGCTCTTTGGAGGCTTGCAAGAGGGTCCAATTAATCATGGAACCAAATTGTCATCACCCAGGGGCACTCACCTGCCGGGAGCCAGCGTGAGGAATCCCGCCTGTGGCAAAGGTCACGAGGAAGGAAGCCAGACATACACAATGGCGTGATTTGGCTTCAGGGGTCCCCCTGGGGTTTTCCTGAACATCTACCCCCAAAAACCAGAGTCTGCCTGTCTTACTGTACTGTGCTTTCCACTCTTCTGACATAACAGGAGGCCATCCCCGATCACCTTCCTCTAAAAGGAATTAACTTAGGGCTCCAGTTAACAGTCTCCTGCATATAAAAAAGAATGTCTCGGCATAAATCCCTCTGATAGCTTCCTAACTTATCTGACCGATCTGTCCAGACTTTTACAACTTGTGATTGTTTATGGCCCCCAACCACAAGAGGCAAGAAGCTTAAAGCATCTTAAAAATACAGAGCCTTTTTTAAAAGAGCTAAAAATTATATTGGTGATGAGTTTCACTGTTGAGTCAATGACTGATGCCAGGCCTCCATCTTCTTTATCTTTTAGACACCTGAAGGGTATTAATCAATGTAATTGGGATATAGAAAAAAGGAATATAGTAGTTTTGATATGAGCAACACTAGACTTTTGAGTTAATTACTTTTCTCTTTGTTGTAAATCACTGTACTTCTTTCATTGTTATAAATTGTTGTGTCCTTGCTATGTAAGAATGTAACTTTATTTAGTGCTTTCTGAGAGTGGCACCAGACTTTGGGAAGAACAACACTGCTGCTGCTGCTGCTAAGTCGCTTCAGTCGTGTCCGACTCTGTGCGACCCCATAGACGGCAGCCCACCAGGCTCCCCCGTCCCTGGAATTCTCCAGGCAACAACATCGGAGTGGGTTGCCATTTCCTTCTCCAATGCATGAAAGTGAAAAGTGAAAGGGAAGTCGCTCAATCGTGTCCGACTCTTCGCGACCCCATAGACCGCAGCTACCAGGCTCCTCCATCCATGAGATTTTCCAGGCAAGACTACTGGAGTGGGGTGCCATCGCCTTCTCTGGAAGAACAACACTATTAAGCCAAATAAGTCTTCTGGTTGACAGACCCTTATCAGAAAAGGGTTATAAAATGTTAATTGGCCTTCTGACCAAAAGATGACGTAAATCACCTAAGACTTGTGTATAAAACGAGGTATGCAGAGAGAAAGCCTGGTCTCGATAAGAGTCAGGGCTGCTGATGCTACATAATTTTGTATTATCCACTGATCTCTATGTACAATCAAAAGTATACAAAGATTTCCTGAACAATAAAGGATGGACCAGTTTCTCAGACCAGCTTCTCGAACTGGTTTCTTGGAAATCTGGCTCCCCCTGTGTAGAATCTCTCTCTCTCTCCCACTCCCTCCCTCTCCTTTTCAGGCTGAATTCCCATCTGGGGCATGGAGGTTCTCCGAGTCTACTTACTTGCCCTGGCTTCTGACCCACACAAGAGGGAGCCCAAGGCGGGGCACCACTATTCAAGTGGGCGCCGGTGGCCTGATGTAGATGGTGCAAGTTCCTTGTCTTGGAACTTTATTGGTTTTCCATGTAAACCAAGTTATTTAGCATCTTTTCTCCATTAATTTTCCTACTATACTATTTCTTCTTAATCTCTTTTTATATTTCTAAATAAGTTTTTCCTTGCCTACTCCGTCTCCCCTTTGAATTACCCTGGATCCACTGGGGCAGGACCCTGGCAAGTGGTGCCCAGAACAGGCTATTCAAANATTAATTTTCCTACTATACTATTTCTTCTTAATCTCTTTTTATATTTCTAAATAAGTTTTTCCTTGCCTACTCCGTCTCCCCTTTGAATTACCCTGGATCCACTGGGGCAGGACCCTGGCAAGTGGTGCCCAGAACAGGCTATTCAAAGGTAGGTTGCCCGAGAAATTAGGGTCATCATCCCCATTGCTATGAACAACTAGGGTCATCAGCCCTGTTATTCCCCCAGTGCTGAGTGTTCAGGACGGGTAGGACCCCACTCAGGGTGCTGCAGACCCTTGGAAGGGACATGGAAGGAAAGAACAAAGAAGAGCCAGCCAGCCAGGGTCCAAGTCAACAGTCAGCAAAAGACAGATGTTCACATCCAATAGCACTCCCATCCAAACCAGCAAGGGAGGCTTAACCCGGAGAAGGCTCCAGGAGCAACACACTCAGTCTAGCATGTTTCCCAAATTAGTCTCTTCAGCCACAACTTCTAGAAAGTGTCCGAGCACCCCCACCGCAGAGAGATGGAGGAGATCTTCCTTCTACAGGTGGTGTCTCTCCAAACCCAAATCATGAATGATGCAACTGACTGAAGTCATTCAACCACATGCCCCATCCACAGTTAACTAGTTAGCGGGTACTCGGTAAAGCACAGAGGCAAGGCAAGTATGTGGGCATCTTCAAGGGGTTCATAGTGATGGGTAATGAGTGGTGAGAAAAGTAAGCCAATAGTAACTAAACAATGTGAGAAGTACTAGGAGAAAGCTGCTGCATGAGGGGTCTTGGAAGCCAAGGGCAGGCAGTACCTAGCTCACTGGCCAGAGCTAAAGAAAGGATTTCTAGAAGAGTCTGTCTGTCTGGGCACGCACTGACTCAGTATCCCGTGGAGGCACGCACGCACTGACTCGGTGTCCCGTGGAGGCGCGCACGCACTGACTCGGTGTCCCGTGGAGGCGCGCACGCACTGACTCGGTGTCCCGTGGAGGCGCGCACGCACTGACTCGGTGTCCCGTGGAGGCGCGTGGAGGCGCGCACGCACCGACTCGGTGTCCCGTGGAGGCGCGCACGCACCGACTCGGTGTCACCGACTCGGTGTCACCGACTCGGTGTCCCGAGGAGGCGCGCACGCACCGACTCGGTGTCCCGTGGAGGCGCGCACGCACTGACTCGGTGTCCCGTGGAGGCACACACGTTTAAGCAGCTGAGCCTCAGCTCTGTGCTTGGCTGTCTGGCTCCTTACTTCACCTTTTTATTCATGATGAGGGTTACAATCTTCCCTTGGCAGAGCTTGGCCTCTCTTCCAGTCTTTCCACTGAGCCAGTATCTTTTACCCTACTGAAGATCCCCCGGAGAAGGAAATGGCAACCTGCTCCACTATTCTCGCCTGGGAAATCCCATGGGCAGAGGAGCCTAGCAGGCCACACAGCCCGTGCGGTTGCAAAGAATCAAGACAACTTAGCAACTAAACGACAACAACAAAACCTTACTGAAACTGGCGGCTGGGACCAACAGAGCTGCTCCTCTGTCCTGGACTGCTAGTTTGGGGGTCTTCTCTGTCTGCAAGCATAGCTGACTCCTATGAGCACATCAGGCTGTCTTACAAAAGCACTCTATCAGCATCCCTTGCCTCTGAGAGCAGTTCCCTCCAATTGAACAGGCACCTCCTGAAAGCCCCACATCGTCTCCTTCATCTGTGGCCAAGGACAGTCTACCCAGCCCAGCAGCACCTCCCTCCCGCCCCTCACCTTTCTCATAAATCAGTCTTACTATTTCCCAGATACATTTTCATTAACAAAGAGATAAATGTGTTTGCAGCATGAGAAAAATCAATAATACAGAATGTATAAATACAACTTTGCATGTTACAGAAATATTTACATTGGCAATGGAGATAAATACACTCACAACAAGAGGAGAATCAATATACAGTATGTGTAGAACAGATTTCAACAACTATGAGGTTGCCATCATCACAGGCCTGATAAATCTCCTCCTTAAGGAGAAGAGGAAGGGGACTTCCCTGGCAGTCCAGACTGCAGCAGGCACAGGTTCCATCCCTGGTAGGGAACTAAGATCCCGTATGCCACAATTCAGCCAAAAAGAAAAAAAGAGACAGAAAGAAAGAAAAGGAAGCAATGAAGTGACCCCAAAGTCATGGGAGGGTGAGAAGGCTCATTCTTGTAATCTGAAGCTGTCGTAACTACAGCCCACAGATGCCTCTACCATCATTCCAGCAGCCCTGATTTTTCTCTCTCATTTCTGATCTACAGAAGAGGATGTTGCACAAATCAGTTGAGAGTGCCTGGTCAGGCTTCCATGGCCAGCCTCCAGGACCTTGGGCAGTAATGCTGCCCATTTCCCTGCCCTTCCTGAGTTTCTTCCCCAGGGCACCCCCTTGCTTTGGTAGTCTCTGATCCTTCTCCTATGCAGAGATGCCCACTGAGGCTCTGCCACATTTTCCATTCTCTCCACCCCAAACCTGGGTACTTCAAGGTGAACAGGGCTTCAGGTAAGGCGAAGACACTCCAAGATGCTTCTCGACCTTGGGCTCTGAAAGGCATCTCAAGGTCTTTAGTCTTTCATTCATACAATGGGGAAAAAAATAATCTATTTCCTGAGCATATGCTTCTATCAAGCATTGTTGTAGGTCTAAAGCTATGAGCAGCACAAAGTTCCCGCTCTCATGGAGTCTGCATGAAGGAGGCAGGGAGAGAGAGAAGCACATATATGAACAGCAAAAACAAGCACCAACTGTTATGAAATGCTGGGGCCGCAAGCTTTCTGTGAAGGGACTCGGTGCATGTACGCAGGCAATAAGGGCCACACAGCACTCTGCTGCATATCCCTTGGGGGCCGGGGGGGGGGGGGGAACACTATAAAAAAATGTTTCAAAAAAAGAAAAACAATCAGCCTGCAGCCTGCAGGAAAATAGGCTGCCAGACATATGTGGCCCATGGGGTGTAATCAGCTGACCCCCATTGTCATGTTTCCAGCGATGGAAAGTGCTATGAGGAGTCATACAGCAGAGTAAGGATTACAGACAACGATGGAGGAAGTGATTATATGCAGCAGGCGGGGGCTGTTTCAGCCATCGGAGCTGACATCGAGGGCGCGTGTTCCTTCGTTACCTTTTCTTGGGCTGGTCTGGGAGGAGGTGCGAGGAGAGACTGCTGAGGGCAGGGCTGAGACCTGGAGAAGCTGTGCCTTCTGAGAAGCAGAGACCGGCAGGCTCGGAGCTTATTACCATCTCTTCCCTGGAGACCAGGGATCCTCTGGGTCCCTCTGAGAGGCTGGAGCAGGCAATGCTGGCTATTGCATGGGGCTCCTTGGTGAAAGGCTATAGTCTGAGTGGCTGCAGGTCAGTGTCCCAGCTCAGGAAACTGTCAGTTCAACACCAATGAGGACACTCAGTGACCCACCAGGACAGGAGCTGTGTGGCAGGAAAGGCATCCCTGCAGGAGGCAGGAGGCCGGGAGAGGGTCTGGGAAGGGGAGG
>SJYV01015684.1:1390437-1552753 GCA_006410875.1 Neotragus pygmaeus | reverse complement strand
TCCCCCCCCCCCCCCCCCCACCCTGGGGCGGGGGGTCGGGGAAGGGGGGGGGGGGGGGGGGTGGACTGGGCACTCACTGACGTGCACTCACTCCCTTCTGCAATCTTCCTCCACATTCTCTTCTCTCTAATCCCATGTCTTTGATTACAATTGAAATTAAAAGATGCCTAAAACACACTAAGAAAAAAAAAAACCACTTGATGCTTTTGTATACAGTATATTTCCATTCTGGTCAAAAGTAACCATTAAAAATGGAAGTAAACATCAGGACGAAAATAGGAGGAATAGGCATTGAACTGTAGGGAGATTTCCGTTTTTTACAAATGTGTTTCTGTAAAGTTTGCATTTTTTTATGATGCAAAAACATAATAAACATGTGTGATCTGAATAATTTAACAGATCCTCCTGCTGCCAAGTGTCAGTTCTGAGACTTGGAAATCTAGCTGTGTGCTATCCTGTGTCCTCCATGTCCACTTGCTCTGCCAACTGCCCCCGCAGCCAAGATCCACTTGGAAGAGACGGGCCTCTCTCCTGCCCTTGAACGCAGGCCCTGCAGGCTTTAGGGGCAGGCTCTGAGGGGCTCTGGGAGTTGAATCTTCCATCCCTAGAGTAAGACCAACATGCCAGGATTAACCCCATAGGGTCTGAGCCATCCTGGGCATCCAGGGCCCATCATAACCAAAGTGGGCTGGAGTTTCCCTTATTTGCACACCTTCTGTTTGGATTCTCTGAAGCCCAGGTTCCCTTGGCTGCCAAATCCAACTGGGGTGGCCAGACAAGGTTTTGAAAGAAGGGTATATGCCTCTTATGCGCTTCCCACGTCTACAAGAAACACCCCAAATCCTCACATATCCTGAAAGGTCACACACTGTCTGGACCCAAGAGCTTGCTCCCACCACACGGGCTGCCTTGCCTTCCTGCCTTGGGGGCTCGCAGCTGTGTGACACACTCTTCCTTCACATCCCTGATCAGCTCGCTCCCTCAGTACTCTGGGAACATTAGATGTCACCTTCTTCATGAGACCTCTGCTGACAGCCCTCCGTACAACTGTTGTTCAGTTGCTCAATTGTGTCTGACTCTTTGTGACCCCATGGACTGCAGCACACCAGGCTTCCCTGTCCTTCACTATCTCCTGGAGTTTGCTCAAACTCACACTCATTGAGTCGATGATGCCATCCAACCACCTCATCCTCTGTTGCTACCTTCTCCAAATATCACCCTCTTTAAATTATATGATAAAAAACAAAGACATGAGGCTGTTTCGTGGCAGTTCCCCCCCAGAATGGAACTGGCCAGTTTATTGTGATATCAACAGTGCCTACACCTGCCTGGCCAATCATCCTCATTTGTACAGAACAGAGAGGTTTCCTGGGATATAGGACTTTCAGTACTAAAACCAGGGACGTTCCAGCCAAATTGTGGTAGTGCTCCCCGCCTCTCCCTACAATAGTGCCTGGCATATGGTAGATGCTCCAATCAACATGGGCTATTATGTGCATGAATAATACATTAATGAATTAGCCTTCTTCTCACTTTCCAATCACCTAGGTTGGATAATCTGTTGGAAAGGTCTCGGGTTATCTTTTCAGGTAAGCAGGGGCCATTCACCTGCAGAGAAGTGAGCATAGCAATAGCCTGGGAGGACTGAAAGGAAGAGCTGGAGCCCTCGGCTGGGGGGCACATCTCAGAGCTACAGAGTTAGAGCCTAACCGGGAACAAATCACCAAGGAGCCCGGGGATCAGCCCAGGCTGCCCAGAGGCTTCCTTCTCAGGGTCTTAAAGTTTCAAGATCAAGTTTCCTTGTGGATCAGATGGAAACCAGCAATGGCTGAGAGTCTCCTCCGGGGTCTGCATCCCCAGCAGCTGCTGTCTTCATCCCCAGCTCCCACATCCCTCCCGCTCAGCGGGATCCCCACCAGGCAGCAATTCGACCATGCCAAGAACATGGCTGGCTCCCAGCCCTCCACACCAGCAAATATTTGCTGCCACAAATCAATACAAAAGTAGGATGCACCATTAAGCTTTAATATATCAGTGCTAGGGCTCTTAATCCATTATGAGGCTGTCATAAATGTGACTGAAATGCAAATCAGCGCAGCAGCCCTCCAGGAGGGTGTGAAGGTGCCTTCACCACCTCTGGCACGGCCTGCGTCCCCTGTGCTCCAGAGAAACAGCCCGAGTCTCCTCTCTCCCTGCTGCTTTTTGTTTTCACCCTCCTCGCCTCCCTCTTCTTTCCCAATGTCTGACTGAGCCCCTCTATTATGTCAGCTTCCCCGGCAGGCAGTCACTTGATATGCTAGAAGAAAGCTATAATAATGCGAACTTTCAGACACTGAACAGAAACTTCATTGGCATTGCTTCATTTCACCTTGACCACAATTTCATAAAGTTATGATTATCCCTCCATTTTACAGATGAAGAAATCAAGGCTCAAGGAGATTAAGTAACAGAAGCACAAGGAGAAGGGCCATCTCCCCACTCAGGACTGGTTTGATCCCAAACCCAAGTATTTGAATGTCATCCTATAGCAATGTTAAGAAGCTCATAGCTAAGTGGGGAGAATTAGCAAGTAAGTAGGTGATCAAAAATATCATGCAGGATATATTGCTAGAAATAAGCTCAGAGTCATTAGAACAGGGATGACTGGGACGTTGAAGCTATCCCAGCTTGGCAGAAGAGAGATTGAGGGTGGAGACAAGGACACAGGGTTAGGAGGAAAGGTGGGGGTTAAGTTGAAACTTAAAAAGTGGAAATTAACACAGAAAGGGACTAAAAGGTGAAAAGGTGACCATATTTGCAAACCATGGATGTCTTGAGAGCAAAAGCTTCTGGGAACTACTAAGGGTTTACTGTAAGGGAGCAGATATGATAAGCAATTAGGAAGCACTAAGGATAGTGCTTATTTCCTATTATTGAGGAAATAATTACTCACAAAATACTTCTCAGCTAATATCATGGACTATGCCAAAGTCTTTGACTCTGTGGATCACAACAAACTGTGGAAAATTCTGAAAGAGATCAGAATGCCAGACCACTTGACCTGCCTCTTGAGAAACCTGTATGCAGGTCAGGAAGCAACTGTTAGAACTGGACATGGAACAGCAGACTGGTTCCAAATCAGAAAAGGAGTAAGTACATCAAGGCTGTATATTGTCACCCCGCTTATTTAACTTATATGCAGAGTTCATCATGAGAAATGCTGGGCTGGAGGAAGCACAAGCTGGAAGCAAGATTGCTGGAGGAAATATCAATAACCTCAGATATCCAGATGACACCACCCTTATGGCAGAAAGTGAAGAGAAACTAAAGAGCCTCTTGATGAAAGTNCCCATCACTTCATGGCAAATAGATGGGGAAACAGTGGAAACAGTGACAGACTTTATCTTTTTGGGTTCCCAAATCACTGCAGATGGTGACTGCAGCCATGAAATTAAACGACACTTGTTCCTTGGAAGAAAAGCTATGAACAACCTAGACAGTATATTAAAAAGCAGAGACATTACTTTGCCAACAAGTCTGTCTCATCTAGGCTATGGTTTTTCCAATAGTCATGTATGGATGTGAGAGTTGGACTATAAACAAAGCTGAGCACCGAAGAATTGATGCTTTTGAACTGTGGTGTTGGAGAAGACTCTTGAGGCCCCTGGACAGCAAGGAGATCCAACCAGTCCATCCTAAAGGAGATCAATCCTGAGTGTTCATTGGAAGGACTGATGTTGAAGCTGAAACTCCAATACTTTGGCCACTTGATGCAAAGAACTGACTCATTTGAAAAGACCCTGATGCTGGGAAAGATTGAAGGCAGGAGGAGAAGGGGACGAGAGAGGATAAGATGGTTGGATGGCATCACTGACCCAATGGACACGAGTTTGGGCAAACTCCGGGAGTTGGTGATGGACAGGCAGGCCTGGTGTGCTGTGGTCCACGGGGCCACAAACAGTCAGGATTGAGCAACTGAACTGAACTGAATATAATGTAATACAAGCGCAAAAATGACAGTGTTCTCTGGACAATTATAGGGTCCGAGTATGTGTGAGATGAGCAGTTGGGCATGTCTGTACATGGACAGGGTGGAGGATACCGAAGAAAGCTGTCACATGTGTTTTAGCAGGCAGGGCTGAGAGGCCGCAGAGAGGCCATGTGCTTGCATGCAAGTGTGCACGCATGTCTAGGCATGTGTGTTCAGGGCCTGGGAATGTGCAGGCATGAGGCTTCCCTGATGGCTTAGTGGTAAAGAATCTGTCTGCCAATGCAAGAGATGTGGGTTCAATCCCTGGGTCGGGAATATCCCCTGGAGAAGGAAATAGCAATCCACTTCAGTATT
Organism: Neotragus pygmaeus; assembly: GCA_006410875.1. NCBI lineage: Eukaryota > Metazoa > Chordata > Mammalia > Artiodactyla > Bovidae > Neotragus > Neotragus pygmaeus. The sequence continues at coordinate 1,548,429 of SJYV01015684.1, read as the reverse complement.
CTTGCCTGGGAAATCCCATGGACAAAGGAGCCTGGCGGGTTACAGTCTGTGTAGTCTCAAAAGTCAAATGCGACCTAAAGACTAAACAACAACAAATGTGCATGCATGTGTGTACAAGGAAGACCACCCAAGACAGAAAGAAGACAGGAAAGGGGGAGAAGGTATGACTGGAGGGCTGGGAGACTCAAGAGATGCCACTTGCTATGACAAATGTTACAAAGCAGCAGTGGAATGGCGACTTCACAGGAGGAAGATGTGGATGACGAGAAACTAACCAAAGCAGCTCTGGCAGGGATCACAGCACATGAGACATCTCGCCCACTCGAGCACGCAGACGGGCCTGGGTGGTCAGCACTCATCATGCAAGAGAATGGAGACTTGGGCCTTTCCCACGTGGGAAAACCAGAGAGAAAACACTGGCACCTGTGAGTCTGCTATTGAACACAAACCCAGCTGTAATTAACCACGAAGCGACCAGATGCTAGGCATTCTGCATCAGTCTGTAGAATGATCACTTTAACAAGACTATGAACTCTGATGAAGAGGTTGAGAAAGGGAGCTGGGAGGACAAAGGAATTACATGTTCTGATATTGATGAGGCTTGCTTGGTTCAGGGATGAATGAGGCTCCACTTTGTGCCAAGTGCTGTGTGAGAGCTGATTCATTTCATCTTTGGAATCACCCATTGTGATAAGTTATTTGACCCCTTCCTAGAAGAGGAAATGATGAGGTTTTTAGGGCTGATACCATTCCAGGGCCAGGCTGAGCTTCCCCAGGCCTGTAGCTCTGAGATGCCGGAGCCTGTAGCTCTGAGCTCCTCCCAAATCAGCTCCAACTGGAGATGATGTCCCTGCTGGGCACCATTCAGTTACAGCTGGTTCTCCCGAACAAAAGGCTCCTCTAGCTCCATTAGCAGTGCCAGGTGCCAGCCACACCACCCAGAAGACCCACGAGCCAAGTGGCCCCAACCTGGCACTCGCTCTGGCTGGTGACAGACTGTCTGCTTCACTCCCCAGGTGGACACCATCGGAAGCCACCTGTGCCCGTCCAGAGGAACAGCGCCCACAGCTGCAGCACTGGAATGCTAGCAGAACCCCGCCGTGGTCCGCTTCTTATTCTCTAAGATAATCATTCATCCCATTAACTTCTTAGGGTTTGGGCAAGATATGCAGGACAGATCTGCCAGCGTCCAACATGAGACTACGGGATGGGAGCAAAACACCCAGCTGGGGAACACTAGATAAAGCACCAAGGAGAAATTCTGGAATTCTGTGGTTTCTACAGGCTGGTGGACAAAGAGAAGGATGCTGCACTTAGGGAGGCATCCAAGTACATGCACCCTTTCCTGGTTCTGTCTCCTCTTTCACTGGATCCTCCTAGTCCTGGGTGGAAGTCATCTCAGTCCTCACTCTCAGGACCCTGAAAGGTGAACTAACTTCCCTAAGAATTAAAGACTCACGCCAACTTACCCACGGTCACACTAGAGCTGAGTATGTATGTTTGTCTGTTCTGGCTGCAAAGCCTGCCTCTACACCTTGCCTGATGCCTCCTGAGAAATGGGAGCAAATTAGGGAAGCACCATGGGCCAGTTTGGTGCTATTATATAACCTGGGAGGCTGGGGCCTGGGTTCTGGGTCTTGCCCAGAAGACATGGAAGCTCCCTGCTCTGAGGAGGCACCCTTAACTGCTGTGACTCCACAGTGCAGTGGTCCAGGGCTTCAGTGTGGTTGCCATCTGTGCTTGTATCACAATACCCTGCTAGCTCTGTGACCCTGGATAAGATGCTCAGCTTCTCCGTGCATTGGTTTCCTCATCTATACAGAAGAAGTATCACAAGACTGAGTGGATTCAGGCAGAGCCCTGAGGATAGTGCTGACCCTGGGAGAAAAGCAATGCTTGCCTCAGTTACCCAATTGTTGTGGCTGTTTAGTGGCTAAATCATGTCCAACTCTTTGGCAACCCCACGGACTGTAGACCCTCTCTCCTGGACTGTAGGTTCCTCTCTCTGTGGGATTTTCAAGGCGAGAATCCTGGAATGGGTTGCCATTTCCTTCTCTAGGGGATCTTCCTGACCCAGGGATTGAATCTGCATCCGCTGCATTGGTGGGTGGATTCTTTACCACCGAGCTACCTGGAAAGCCCCAGCTACTCAATTATACTAAGTGAAATTAGGCTGTGTCATGGTTATAAACTGTCATCCTCAGGACAGGTCCAGAAGTGGCTGGTTTAGCTAGCATGATGTCCATGTTGAATTTGAATGTTTTTTTTTTTTTTAATTTAATTGCAGGATGATTGCTTTACAGAATTTTGTGGTTTTCTGTCAGACACCAACAAGAATCAGCCATAGGCACACCCATGTCCCTGCTTCCAGCTCCTCCCTCCCATAATGAGGACATGTGACTTCTGGGTCGTCACATGCTCCAGTGGTCTCCTTCCTCTTAGACCCACCTGGACACTCTCTGCCTTGCTCTGTAAGCAGCTATGATTGAAACCCCTGGACAAGATGATATCTTAGGTCTCCCCGACTCTGATGTTTCACGAACCTGTGGCCTGGGCTGGAACTCAAAACTTCACCTTGCTTAGGATTCTCTCTTCTGACAAAGTAGCGGCACCATGGACTATTTTCTCTGAAACATGGATATTTTGTCTGAAAACTGGATTCTCATTTTCAGTGTCTATAGGGACTCAGGACTACCATGGGCAGGAGCCCACAAAGAGGCTTCTAGCAATTAAAAATCCAGTTTGACTGGATGCCAGAAGCTTTGCCTCTGTGGGAAGCCAGCAGCCACCTTCCCAGAAGCAGGGACCACAGGAGTTGGTCTCCAAGTCACACCAAGGCTGAGGCCAGAACCTACTCAATGGAGCAAAGCAAATTAACCACCTCCAATGTCATTCACTCAGGTCTCTGTGGGCTTCCCTGACTCTTAGCAGCATAATATTGTCCCCACGGTGCCTTGGGATAAAAGAAAATGCACAAAAACCAGCCACAAACCCAAAGGGAACCCAATTCCTTCCTCAATGGAACAGGGAGAGTTGATGGTGAATTTCAGGAGGATGCTGGCTGTCATCTTCAAGAGAAAAAGCATTTCATGGGAACCCTCAAAGGACTGTGCTATTCAAAGCTGAGGTGCCCTGTGCCTGCCATCCCTCCAGATTTCTATGTCTGCCAAAATCAAGGCTCTGTCTGAAATGTTCCCCTACTGCCATGTTCAGAAGCTATCCACATTCACAGCTACCTCCTGTGTCCCCTGGAAGTCAGACCCCAGAGTTCCAGGGTCAGGCTGTGCCTAGATCTCTATGCCCAGATCTCAAGAGTCACTCAGGAGACAGGGCGCTTCCATTTGGTTGAGTGGATGAATGATGTCTAACCACACATCTCTGCTGCCACAACCATGCCTTTCTCTCCTTCTGTTCCAGATACACTGATCAGGTAAACAAGAGGATTCTTGCACCTCTCTCTAAAGGCATTTCTGAAAACATCCTCCATGGATTTGATCATCCAGGCTGGAAGGGGCAAAGGGAGAAGGACTGAAAGAACACTGGCATGAGGGGAGGTAGGAAAGGGCTTGGATGCAAGGATGAGGGACTTCACAAGCCAAGCGATGGTGTGAAAAGACCAGCGATTGAGCAGAGGGAAAAGCTGGTCATCCTGCGTAGCCCCAGCTCTCTCCCAGCCCCATGCACTGTTGCCCATCACTTTCCCAAATCTCCTCCCTCCCCATACATCCAATGCCAATCTCCTAAACCATTGGACTGGTCCCCTGAGGAAGAGGGCACATCTTCCTGCACCCAAATGGAGCCCTGGACAGTATTGTTCTGAGGTCGAACCTGGTGGGGAAACTGGGCTGACCAGACAGAGCTGGTCCTTGCATTGTGGGCAGCTTGCTCCCTGTTATACCGGGTGAAAAGGTTCTGAGCAGGATGAGTCCTGACCACGATGCTGTCTGGACAGAACTTCCTGGCTTGCCATTCTCCTCAGAACCCAGTGACCCCTCGTAAACAAGACTCTACGCTTTGCGGGACCGTGTCCACCTGGTCCTCCAGCCACCAGCCCTACATTTTATGTTCTCAAAGTGGGTTCTCAAGCCCACCCCACTTTCCTTCGCTTCTAGTCCTTCCTGTTTGCCACATGGAACACTTCTCCTTCCGAAACACACAGGTACCTTCTCATATTCTGGGTCTTGGGTTATTTATCACTACATCCAGGCTTCAGTCTAAGACATCCCCCCCACATCACAGGTCGAATGGTGCCTCCAGCCCCCAAATAGATATTTTGGAGCCATAATTCCCAGTACCTCAGAATATAACCTTACGTGGAGACAGGGTCTTTGCAGCCGTAGCCAAGTTAAATGAGGTCATTAGCGGGAGCCCCAATCCAGTGGCTTCCCTGGTGGCTCAGCGGTAAAGAATCCACCTGCCAACACAGGAGATGCAGGTTCGACCCCTGGGTTGGGAAGATCCCCTGGAGAAGAAAATGGCAACCACTCCAGTCTTCATGCCTGGAGAATCCCATGGACAGAGAAGCCTGGCAGACTACAGTCCATGGGGTCGCAAAGAGTCAGACACAACTAATCTAACTCAACAACCACCTAACTCAATATGACTGGTGTCCTTATAAAAAGGGGAAATTTGGACATAGAAAGTCACACACACGAAAGGAATGCCATGTGGAAATGAGGCAGACATCAGAGTAGTGCATCTGCAAGCCAAGAAATGGCAAAGATTGCCAACAAACCACCAGAAACAAGGAGAGACACACGAAACAGACCCCACATGCAGTCCTCAGAAGGGACCACTTCCACCACTTCCACCATCGCCTGGATCTTGGACTTCTAGCCTCCAGAACTGTGAAGACAAAAAAATCTCTGCTGTTTAAGCCACCCAGCTCATAGCACTTTTTTATGGCAGGCCCAAGATACTAACAAACCTCCTCTCCACGTGCTCTGACAGTCACCACCCTTCCTATCACAGCGCCTGTCCCACCATCCTGCGTCCCTGGTCTGCCTGCTCCTCTGAATTGCCAACTGCCACTCCATGAAGGTGCAGACCACGTGTCTATCACTTAGATGTTTGATCTCTAGAGCTTAACACAGTATCAGGCACATAATAGGAATAAACGAGCTCTCTGGTTCATAGGGTTGCTAAGAGTCAGACACGACTGAGCAACTTCACTTTCACTTTTCACTTTCATGCATTGGAGAAGGAAATGGCAACCCACTTCAGTGTTCTTGCCTGGAGAATCCCAGGGACGGGGGAGCCTGGTGGGCTGCCGTCTATGGGGTTGCACAGAGTCGAACACGACTGAAGTGACCTAGCAGCAGTAGCAGCTGGTGCAGGAATTTATGAAGCAACAAATGAGTGAAGAATGGAGTGAATAAATGACTTAATAACTGAGTGATTGAAGAAATGAGTGAATGAATGAAGAGGACAATCTCTGGTTATGAGCAACTCTTGCAAAATGGTGGTTGTGTCAGTTACGTGGAGATACTACTGCAGTACTGTTACTCCACCAACGCCCAGCCCAGTCTGGGTACCATACACGCTCAATGGCTGCCAGGTGGATGAATAAATGCATCAATTAACCTATGAAGAGACTGGGGATTTCACAAAATGTAGAAGGCAGTTTTCTCTGTGAGTTCACTCCTGGTGTCACATTCACTGAAATGAACTTAACCACATGGAACAGTCACTTCAATTTGACTTGACTGAGGTCAATTCTCAGTAAGGAGCTCCTAACAGGAAGTCAAGGACCAGGGTCTGAGAGTCCACACGTAAAAGCCTCCAGCAAGAGGAATTACTGTTTAAAAACACCTACTATGTGTCAAGCACCTGTCAAACCCCCAGGAAACTCAAGACAATTAAATATGAACATCTCAATTTTCCTTTGAAGAAGCCAAGGCATACAAAATAGGGGATTTATCTGTGGTCTTGCAGCCAGTAGGGGTGTGAGTAAAGATTTCCTCCTAGAGGTATCTGCTGACTCCAAAATGTTCTTCCCTTGGAATCAAAGGATTACGTTGAGGCTGTTCTTAAGATTCGGGCTTCCCAGGGGGCTCAGAGGTAAAGAATCCACCTGCCAGTGCAGGAGACCTGGGTTTGATCCCTGGGTCAGGAAGATCTCCTGGAGGAGTAAATGGCAACCCATTCCAATATTCTTGCTGGGATAATCCTGTGGACAGAGTAGCCTGGCAGGTTATAGTCCATTGGATGCCAAAGAGTCGGACACAACTGAGCATACATTCATGCAGATGCAGACTCACAATCTATGTTTTCAGTTTTTAATTTCTTGTAATGTCTGAATGTATTCATGTTTTATCATCCTGCATGGGCTGATGAATCATTTTCAAGTCTCAATCAAACTTAACTGTACCTGGGGACTCAAGGAATGAGCTCAGTCTCTTTGCTTAGAACTGAGCTTGAGGCTACAGCCTTGGGTATCTTGGAGATGGTGGTGACAGTGATAATAGACTCTGAGGTTTCATTTCCCCAGAGGAAATGAAAATCAGGAGGGCACATCAGCTCCCCTCTCAGCTTGAAGACTTTCACTTTTTTTAGCATAAATATCCTTTTAAATGATGTACACCACTGAAAACCTTTGGCTTTGGTTCAAACAAGCTTATGTTTGAATCCAGTCCCAGCTACCCACCAGTTGTGTGGACTGGTTCTCTGCCTCAGTTTCCTCATCTGTAATAACAGTTCAACAGGGTAACAATTAAATAAAATTTATGTAAAGCACTTAGGCAACTTCTAGCACATACCTAGATTTTTTAACTCTTTCTCCAATAAATAATATGCATCAACGTTATCATTATAATTATCACTATCATTATTATTATCTGGTGCTGCTGTGGAAGTAATTTCCCTTGCAGAGTAAGGGGAATGGGTGATTGAGATTCAGGAGACTCCTCTCTTGGGCCCGTACACTACAGTTTCCCTTCCATACAATCAAAGCCCTCAATAGGCTTCTCTTGTGGCTCAGCTGGTAAAGAATCTGCCTGCAATGCAGGAGACCTGGGTTTGATCCCTGGATTGGGAAGAGCCCCTGGAGAAGGGAAAGGCTACCTATTCCAGTATTCTGGCCTGGAAAATCCCATGGACTGTATAGTCCTTGGGGTTGCAGAGAGTCGGACATGACTGAGAGACTTTCACTTCACAAGGCCCTCCAGCCCCAGGGTCACAGCTGGGCTAAAACCCAAGAGATGCACTCACAGCCCTGGGCTCAGGATGAAGAACATCAAGAACATCGACATGCAGATCCAAAGGCCTCTAAAGAAAACCCGTTCCACATTGCCACTTTCCCCTGCTTTTTCCCATGATCACAAAGGGTTAACATGGTGATGAAAGCATGAAATCCCAGTTCTTATGATATTAATTGAAGTGAAAACTGCAGATGGTGTTTAATAACAATTTAGTCCCAGCAGGTTCCAGGCACTTTACCTAAATCAAACATATCATAAAGTTGGCATGAGAGTCACAGAGCCTGGCCTTGCCACATCTGGCCAGGGACACGTCCTCACCCAGAATGAAAGGAACAAACCATCTCTATTACTTATGCAGATGTGGCCTTAAATGGCTTGACAGTCAGATTCTACCCCACCACCTTCTGGAGCCAAAAATAAAGGAGTATTGATTGCAAAGATTAATAACGGAGCTCAAGAAGGAAAACGGTGCAAAACACCTTTTTCTCTCCCTTCGTGATATAAACGCCTGCCACCCCTGCAACCTAATTTTGTCACCCAGCACACGGGAGTGTATTAATTAAAGTGACACCAAGGACAGGAAAATCTGAGCTCTTGGGTGATGACTAGAAATACATAAATATGCATCTCCAGGCTGTCTCGAGAAGAGAGGCACGTTGCCAGGCAAGATCAGCATAATTCCACCAAGGAAAGGGGGGAGAGGAGTGCACACAGCTTACCCTGGAGGTCACGGCTGTGGTTTTTGCAAATAGCTCCCCAAACCAGACAGAGAAACTAGACCAACAGTGATTGGCTGCTATCCCACGTCTTCTGTAGAAAACTAGGCCATCACTTTTGTAAACGTCCTCTGATATGGCCTGCTAATTTAGCTCAGACTCTAAAGACTCTCCCTGCCAATGCAGGAGGTCCAGGTTCGATTCCTGGGTTGGGAAAATGTCCCAGATAAGGGAATGGCAACCCACTGCAATATTCTTGCCTGGAGNTATCCCACGTCTTCTGTAGAAAACTAGGCCATCACTTTTGTAAACGTCCTCTGATATGGCCTGCGAATTTAGCTCAGACTCTAAAGACTCTCCTTGCCAATGCAGGAGGTCCAGGTTCGATTCCTGGGTTGGGAAAATGTCCCAGATAAGGGAATGGCAACCCACTGCAATATTCTTGCCTGGAGAATTCCATGGACAGGGGAGCCTGGTGGGCTAAAAGTCAGTCCATGGGGCCGCAAGGAGTCAGTTGTGACTGTGCGAGTAATACACACCTGATATGGCCTGGGGAGTAGCTCATATTCATGCACTCAATTCTCACAAGTCAATTTTCACTGACACAGAGTGGCATCATTCTGGATGAAGAAACTGAGGCTCAGGATGGCTAGACTATGGCTAGCAGAATTCAAGACCATGCTTGATTTAAATCACTGCCTTGCACTGTTCTGATCAAATGGGAGGCATCTGAGGCCAAGGAATACAGAGAAGACTTTGTCCAGGGGGCCAGCCCTGTGATAGCCCTTCTGACTGGACATCCCTCCAGGTCAGAGCTTCCTTCTGCAAGCCCATGGCCTGTGGCCACCCCTCCCAACAGCAGAGGCTGCACTGAGACTTAGACTTCATAGCCAGGGAAGCTCTTCTCCCTAGAGAGCGGCTGGTACCAGCAACTCTCTATGGAGAACTAGAGTTAGCTGGGGTTAACTTGTAAGGTATGAGGATATGAGACTGGTGGATGACGGTAGAGACTCCACATTTATACTGCTTTATTTAGGTCAATTTCACTGTAGTCAGTAAACCAGTTTTAACAGCCAGTGTTCTGTGTGTCCTGATTTCAGATATTACTATAGGAGGTGGGACCTTACCTCATCCTGAGCTCCCTCACTGTCATTTCCTGTTAGGCGTCTCCACCTGGACATCCATGAGCATCTAAAACTCATCTGGTCTCAACTGCTCCTCCACTGCACACCTCATGTCAGGTCAGGCATCACCAGGCACCCGAGCCCTGAAGCCAAGACCTGGGCTGCCCTGCATCCTCATTTCAGCTCTTCTCCCATCTGTCATATCCCAACAGGCATGATCAAGTTGGCCTCCTCGATCTTTCTCAGACTTCCCTCCCCCTCCAATAGCACTGCTGCCCTAGTTCGGGAAAATACAGAGCATGTTCACTGGGCTGTAAGGAGAAGAGAACTAAGCAGAAGCAGAGAGGAGCAGACAGAATCAGCTTAGCTAGTCTCATTAAGAGCAGGAAAGCAGAGTAGATTCCACCCCAGCATCCTTCTGTGACCCCCCCATGTCACAGGGGTAGGAATTCTGACATGTAACACTTCTTCTTTAATCAAAGTCTTGTATTATATATCTCATATTAGCTTGCTTCTTCCCCTAATAAGCTGTTATTCAAAAAAAAAAAAAAAGAAAGAAAAGCAAATAAGAGGAGATTATTAGTGAGTGGTTACTATGTATAAAGTACTATTGTGAGTATCTGCAGAATGACTATTCCAGGTAGGGCCTCTTATTATTCTCAATCTGCAGTTACTTAAGTTACCCAAAGTCCTTCCTCCATTAAATATTGGGTCCCCAGTGTGAGTTTAAGCAACCTGGCTCCCTAGCCTGCATTCCTTCCAGGCTTTAAGTGCCATGAAAACATTCCACAGGTCAGCCTTCTCCCCCAGTAGGTCCTAGAACTGAGCGCAGTGCCTGGAGCATAGAAGTGATCAATAACGAGCTGGTGAGCGGATGAGCCCAGACGGCCCCATGGCAGCGTGCGCCACTGGAAGCCCTGATAGTGGCTCCAGAACACTCTGCTCCTCACTCCACTCTCTGATGTGGCTTCCCTGTCCTGCACCTCCTCCTTCCCCACCTCTCCATCCACTCAGGCTCCCCACAGTCCCCCAAGCAACAGGCAAGGACCAGCTGTCCAGAAATCACACGCATCTCACCAGCCAAGGTCCCCACCCATCCCCGCCATGTTCAGAGGAAAAGCCTGTGCCAACCTGCTGTGTGTTTTGACCGTCACTATTATGATATAAAGCACATTAGCCACATGAGGGCATCAAGCACACGTCCACATCCCACAGCTTGTCAGACATGGGAGTCAGGACTGTTCTGACAAAGAAGCATCAAGAGGAATCCTAAAGAGAAATGGACCACCAGCCCTGTCCTTCTCAAACAAAAGCAGAGAGGGGAGTTGGAGAGAGCAGTCCACAAAGAGATCAGGTTCCCTGCCGGGTATGAGCAACAGGCTGTATGGCTCTAGTGTGTGTGTGTGTATGTGTGTGTGTTTGTGCGCGTGTGTGCACGCATGCGTGTGTGTGCGTGTGTGTGGTGTGTGTATCCGTGTGTGCCTACCTGTGTGGCCACCTCTGGGTGGGTGGGTGTGACCTCCAGATGTGAAGCTCTGCAGTGGATGGAAGAAGACGTGTCTGTTCTTGACCCTAATCTGACGCCTGCTTTGCTTAGTGGGCTGGGCCAAGAGAAGCCACTGCCGAGATTCCCTACAGAAACTACTGTGTCAGACTAGGCTTAGGGCTAAGTTGTTGATAAGCCTGCAAACTCTTAGAATGGGAAGAAACTTCAGAGATCTTTTAAAATTCCCCTATTTTATAACTGAAGTGAGGTGCAGGAAGGACACTTTCCCAAGGACACACAGCTGTTAAGTTTGCCAGGACTCCCAGAACCCTACTCATAGACTGCACAGCACCTGTGGGGCTGCCACAGAAACGGCTGGTGCTTAAAGATAGACTTTGCCCCAAGTCTCAGTAGTGGAGGAGGATAAGGCTCCTAAAGAAAGGCCGCCAATATTCACACTCAGTGTGGCACATTCAGGTCTCATTGGCCAGTGTCTTGTCAAGTGTTCAGGACTCTTCTTGAGAACACAGAAGCCGAGTCACAACAATGGAGCGTAGTCTAAGGGTTCAGGGCCCGAGAGGCCGGAAGGAGAGAGGTGGCCCTGAGGACACGTGGATGGCCACTGTGGATCTGCACGGATGAAGCTGGGTGTCTGGAGAGCATCATCCAAGGTAGGAAGCCTCTTGATTACCCCAGAAAATGACACACGTTTAATCGCAGGGTTCTCCACTCCAGCCCGAGCTTGCATGTGACCCTAGCCAGCTCAGCTTGCTGTCCCTGGTCAATGCGTATTCCGTGGCCAAGGCCCGAAGCCCGGGCACTCTCTTCTCCTATGGCTTTAGGTGGGGCTGTGAGGTGAAGTGAAGGATGACGGGAGATCTATTGACTGAGGACCCCCATGTGCTACGCACTATGCTGAGCCCTTTGCTGATGCCATCTCTTTTCACAACAACAGCACTTTTGGGAAGTCAGTGCTGTCTCATGGAGGAGGGAACTGGGGTTCTGAGAAGACGTTCAGTGTTTCTCTTGGGGACATGAGGAAAGGCATGAAAGGCAAATGATTTCCAATATGGTCAAGTTGGTTGTGGCATATATAAAGAAAAATACATCTGCAGACAACAATGCTCACACTTTTCTAAGCCACCAGCTTCACCCTCCATACCCCTAACCCTCTGGCATGGCTCCTGACCCAGGTTTCTTTCTGCATTTCCAATGTGACCACCTAGCCTTTCCCCTCATAGCATCCTACCTCAGTCCTCTTGATAGGTCCTGAGGACCTTGGTAGATCCAGGAATCCAGTTTTGATTCATGCTTAGATCAAGTTACCTAAGGTAGGACTGCCATCTCCCCCTCCTAGAACATACTCTGCGGTGTTTCAGCTTACACCAGGAGACACTGGCAAAATTGTGTCATAAAAAATGGATTATGTTTCCTGTAAAAATGTGATGAAATATTTTTATCAAGTTAGCTTATTGAATTCTCTTTCTCATCTTCTTTTAGGAAATAAATATTTTTTTATTTAAAAAAAAAAACAAAATTCATTAGTAGAAAACATTGGGGAAATGTTGAACTCTGTGGTTCTCTCCTGGAGATTTATGAAGCGTGATAACACAGTAAAGACTCTGAGAAGTCCTCTAAAAGAAAACTTTTAACTTTATTTAGCCCAGATTGTTCTATCTTAGGAAAATAGGATCACTGTGATTCACTTTTGGAAATGTTGGTGTATAGACTATCCAAGGACCTGAAGGCTCTAGAATGGGCAGCAAACGCTGAGTCAGCATTGAGTCTTGTACCAGAAACAGGACATTCAGGACTCTTTTCCTCCTTTACAAGCCCTTGTATTTCTATCTTGAATAATTTACTGAAGGAACTCTGCTCCTCAAGAAAGAGAAACTACTAAGGATGACACCTCCAAAAAAGAGCTTAAAACAGTATCAGAAGTTTAAAAGGTGAGCGAGGCACAAAATAACATAAAGATGCAGTCTTTGGGGTCTCAGGACAAAATTGAGGACAATTGAGAGCATGAAGTGGCAGCCCACTCCAATGTTCTTGCCTGGAGAATTCCAGAGACGGTGGAGCCTGGTGGGCTGCCATCTATGGGGTCGCACAGAGTCAAATACAACTGAAGCGACTCAGCAGCAGCAGCAGATGGCATGAAAAGCACATGTGAATCCCCTGCGACTTCACCTTCTGCCCCCACCCATCGGTCAATGGAGTCTCCCACCTTGCTTAATTAGTAGACCCTACAGACCACCAGCTCCAAGAAACTGCCTTATCTCTTTGTGCCTATATTGATAATGCACTGTTTGCCCTTTCGCTTTCATCTCTGATTGCAAATCCTCGGTCATCTTCTCCATCTCTTTCACCTCATCTCACCCTCTTATAGATGGTTTGCTGCCTCTCCCTTATCCTTCAAGCCCTCTTATTCTCACAGGGTTACAGCAAGTGCCTCCATGATGCCAACATAGGGTCCTTACACACCAAGAACTCCATCACTCAAACTTCTTTCAAAATCAGCTCTTCCTCTTGACTTCTCTATTTCCTCTGAGGATGCTGTCATCCTTTCAATCCCCCAAACATGAATTCTTACCACTATTTACGAGTCCTTTCCTTTTCTATAATTGTCATATTTAATCAATAAAATTCTACTGCCAACTCACTTTTTCTTTCACTCCTGCTGCTGTCCTTTAAATTCAGTCTCTTTCTCAGTTACCCAATTATTGCAGTATTCTCATTTCAGGCCTCCACTCTCCCAAGCTCTCTCTGCATGAGTCCAGCTACAAATTTCTCTGAATGCTCTTAATCTACAAAACCGTTTTTTAAACCTGACTTATGCTAAGGATTGCTACTCCTCTTTCCAACATCTCTGTCCATCCTACTTGATGAGGTTTCATTTCTGCTTCCTTTTATGAATCCTTCCACACTGCATGTGTGAGTTGGTCCTTTTCTCTGGCTCATATGTCCCAGCAGTTACCATGCTCTGAGCAAGTCTGATCTCCCCCTATATTTACCTAGAGGAAAATGTCAACATCTTTCTCTCTTTGGTTCTAGATGTCCCGCAGGCTTTTCTAGAAAGCCTCCCACAGGCCAGGTACCCAGGAAATGGTTATTAAGTAGAAATCAAATAGAAGAGCTTTAGCATATTCTGGTGCACAGCTCAAGAAATATAAATTATAGAAGTCCTATCCCACAGATTTATGGTTTATAAAAGCTTATATGTTATATCTCATAAGACATTTCATAATACTCCTGGAATCAGCACATTGATTGATCAAGATAACTATCTTTTGAAATCAACTGCAGTTATTTTTCCTCATTTTAAAAATGAGGAAACAGGATTCTGAGAGGTTAAAGGTTACTCCGAATCACAGAGTTAGTACTGTATGAAACCTTATCATCTATCCTTTTTGCTATACCAGATATCACAAGAGAAGTGAGGAGCTGACTCTGTAGATTGTATGTGTGTGTGTGTGAGCATGTGCACACGTGCACATTCAGTCATGTATGTCCTGCTCTTTGTGATCCTCTGGACTAAGTGCCACATAAATCTATCCATACCAGAGACAAATGCATTTTCTGCCATGACCTAGTCAATGTACATCCATGGGAAGCTCACTCATTATTAATGCAAGTTGTAACCAACGACACACTAAGTCCTTCATTCCCAAACGGGATAGATGTAGGGACAAGCTCTGTTCATGGAACTTAGACATGCAGAGTCACTCTGCTTGAATTGCTGATATATTCCATCAGAGTTTATTGAAACTTATGTCTTAAAGCTCATTTCAAGATTCATGTTCAGTGATCTATCAATGGTTTTACAGCTGTTTCAGAGGAGATAAGAAACCGTCCATCAGGCTCAATGCTGCTGTTTTGTGTCATTTCCTCTTAGGAAAACTGTCCAGAAAAAGAAGAAACATATCTCAGGGAAAGTTTTCAGAAATTATTCACACTATGAGAGGGTTCAGAAGGGACCTAATGTCAGGGTCAACCCTGAGGCCGTACATACATGAGAGCGGTAGGCAAGCAGGGCGTGGTGAGGCACATGAGGGTTTGCAGCTGACCAGCATGGATGGTTTGGAATGTAAGTGTCTTCCTCCTCCACCTCTTCCCCTCTCCTCCGGTTTCTCCCAGGTTGGGGGACAATGAAGAACTCAACCTGGAGCAAAATCATGCAGAAGCAGCTTGACCTTAGAGGAAGGATGCATGATGACTGGTGGGACAGGGAGGCTGTTTTGAGGAATCACTCTGTATGACATGTGTGTCACTTAGGGGGTTCCCTGGACCAGTCCTGCAGACTATGGCTCAAGATCCTTAAAGGAGATGTCTGAGCAAAGGACAAAGCAAGCTAATTAAAACATGCTTATATGGTGGAAAATCAATCCCCTCTCTTTCCGTCTTTATCTCTCCTCAAACAGAGGGAGGTCATAAACACAATGAAGTCAGCATCTGAACTTCAGGAATAAGAAGAATAATGCCCTCTCACTGTCCAGCAGAACCCCTGGTATAAAAATGCTGTAGAATCTGGTATGACACTAACCCGTCAAGGCAAAAGTGGATGCGTCAGCTTCAGGTATGCATAACAGGGACACTATTGGTCCTTGGTCTCTGAGGCAAAGTCAGAGGCCAGGGATGGACTCTGTATCAGGGGACCACAGGCTGGCGTTATGAACATTTCAGGCAGCCTACAAGGACTGGGAGCTTTAGGGGAAGTGGTAATTAGGAACTGAAGGTTCCCAGTTAGGCCCCAAGTTTAGAATCCTGGGCTTGGTCAAAGAGCAATTGGCAAATTCTGCCTCCTTCCCTGACTCTCCCCAAGTAGTTTTTCACCACAAAGGCTCTGCAGTGCCACTGGGGCAGCTATAGCAGGAAGGTTTTCATAGCAGTAAAAAACACAGGTGTAATCTGAGCCTCTGTTTATGGAAGGGAGGTCAGCCAGACCTGCATGATATACTGTTGGTGCCTTGCCTAGACCACTTTTTGCAAGGATGTACACATCCTTGTGAGTGTTGGATGCTAACAGCACAGGAGCTTTGCCCCCTGGATAGGAGCTTTTACTCCTAGAGATTACCCCCTCCTAGCTCCTCTGTGGGGCGCAGCTCACAGCCAACAGTTCAATGATGTGAGGCTGAAACAGGCCAGCCCTTTCACCTGAGGATAAGACCATCTCTGGAGAGCAGCTCACACACTAGAGCCCTGGTAGAAGTCTAGAGCTAGTTTCCAGCTGATGTTACATCCTCTCTTAGCAATTTTCCCTGCCCGTCTCTATTTCTCTCATTCTCTTTCTCTTGAGATTCTTCCCTCTCACCCCTAACCCCCTAAAACTTTTGTGGAACACTTCTTGGCTCAGACTCTGGTTCTAGGGATCCCAACTTCAGGCAGGAGGCCTGGAGCTTGGGGATGAAACACATCATAACGAAGATGGAGACTTCAGCGAGCTTCTCCCAGCCCCAGGCTGGCAGACAGAAGCTGAGAGGCACACACTTCCACGTTACAGACAGCTATAAGCCACAGAACGGAGCATGTCGTAAGCACTCATTAAAACCTGGAGGTCTGACTTGATGGAGATGAGGCCGTATTTTCTTACGGCTGGCTCTCTGCACACCTGCACTTCTGCTCTCCCCTAAGTCCTCAGGAGACAGGCTCTGCAAGGACAATTAATTTCACTTGCTCACCAGATTCAAGCACAATTAGTCACTGAGTTTGCCATTAAGTTCATAGCAACTAGAGTTATCAGAACCATCATTTTTCTGTTTGGGGAAGGAATAAAACAAATAAGGCCTGGGAGAAAACCGGATTCACAGTGACTGCTGCTTACAGACAAGCTGAGAAGCCAATTCTTCAGCCCCCACATATGGGGTGCACATTCCAAGCTGTCCTGATGACTTTGGACTATGTGACACAACATCTCAGAGCAGGCTTTCTGACCCTCCAAAACAGGTAGGGCCACTCATAGGTAAGCCTGGAATGTATGTCTAGAACAATGTCTCAAGAGCCAAAATGTTCAACAGGACAAGAGATAAAGTGGGACTAGTACAATTAAGGTTTAATTAAGATCAAGGTCAGGTGTGATGGCTGCAGGCAGACCAAGAGTCCACACCCACACAGATTTCCCAGCACTAAGTGGCCAGCAAGTAGGAGGAAGAGGGTCTGTCTCACCTGAGTCACCCTTGTGATTTTGGGGTGGCAGTAAAGTGGGGATCAGAGAGCAATATGTTCCTGAATGCATCAAGGATCAGGGATTTAAAAAGAGGGAATGAAAAGAGAGGCAGTCAACCCAGTAGAGGACCTACCGTGTGCTAGATGTATTAACAGGGTGATCTCTATGGACCTCTTCAACAGATTTATGAAGAGGGGAATCATTTTTCTGTCTAATAGCCCCAGGAAACAGNTTTAAAAAGAGGGAATGAAAAGAGAGGCAGTCAACCCAGTAGAGGACCTACCGTGTGCTAGATGTATTAACAGGGTGATCTCTATGGACCTCTTCAACAGATTTATGAAGAGGGGAATCATTTTTCTGTCTAATAGCCCCAGGAAACAGAGCTGAGAATATACCAACCTACACTGATCCAGTACCAAATTTCAGGTGACTCCCACCCACCGCCATTCTACTCTCAATATTTTTCTGGAATCTGACTTGGATGGCACCTTTCCTGGAGAGATGGCGTTTTGAGTCTGAACCTGAGTCTCCTTGAGGAAGTGTTTATGAGCTGAGTCATGAATGAAAAGACAAATGTTGCAGGTCAATAACCTGCAAGAACATTCCAGGGAGTAGGAACAGCATGAGCAATGATGAGCAATGGATACACAAGGTCCTACTGTGCAACACAGAGACCTATATCCAATATCCTGTGATAGGGACCTTCCCTGGTGGTCCAGTGGCGAAGACTCTGTGTCCCCAAAACAGAAAGTCCAGGTTCAGTGCCTGGTCAGGGAACTACATCCCACAAATTGCAACTAAAGATTCCACGTGCCGCAATGAAGATCTTGTGTGCCTCAACTAAGACCTGGTGCAGCCAAATAAATAAATCTGAGCTACCAGAGAAGCCCAAATAAATAAATATTTTTAAAATAAACTGGAGCCTATTATACAGAGTGAAGTAAGCCAGAAAGAAAAANTTTCTGGAATTCTCTTGTTTTTGATCCAGTGGATGTTGGCAATTTGATCTCTGGTTCCTCTGCCTTTTCTAAAACCAGTTTGAACATCTGGAAGTTCACGGTTCACATATTGCTGAAGCCTGGCTTGGAGAATTTTGAGCATTACTTTACTAGCATGTGAGATGAGTGCAATTGTGTGGTAGTTTGAACATTCTTTGGCATTGCCTTTCTTTGGGATTGGAATATTACTCAGCCATAAAAAGGAATGCACTTGAGTCAGTTCTAATGAGGTGGATCAACCTAGAACCTATTATACAGAGTGAAATAGTCAGAAAGAGAAAGATACATATCATATTCTTATGCATTTATATAGAATCTAGAAAAATGGTAGTGAAGAATTTATTTACAGGGCAGCAATGGAGAAACAGACATAGAGAACAGACTTATGGACATGGAGAGAGGGGAGAGGGTGAGATGTATGGAAAGAGTAACATGGATAGTTACATTACCATATGCAAAATAGATAGCCAAAGGGAGTTTGCTGTATGGCTCACGAAGCTCAAACAGGGGCTCTGTATCAACCCGGAGCGGGGGGATGGGGAGGGAGACTCCAAAGGGAGGAGATATATGTATACCTATGGCTGATTCATGCCGAGGTTTGACAGAAAACAACAAAATTCTGCAAAGCAATTATCCTTCAATTAAAAAATAAATTTAAAAAAAAAGAAGAAAAAGGGTATGCCAAAGGACAAAGGAGCCAACCCAAAAGAGCTCCCAATGGCCACAGCTGAAATAACTGGAGCAACATAATAAACGCAGTAGCATTGAATTATCATTTGAAGCATAAAATATTCATGAGTCCATAATAATAAAAATTAATAGCTGAATAAATGGGGAGAAGGGATAATTTCCCTTCAAGAAAAACTTCAAATAAATCATGTAGACATTCCCTCCTCCAGGAAGTGGAACTTAACCCTTCAACCCTGACTGTAGGCTGTGCTTAATGACTCACTTCCAAAGGACAGAGTATGGAAAACATGAAAAGGTAACCTAGAACTTCCCTGGCAGCCCCGTGGTTAAGACTTCACCTTCCAATTCATGGGGTGCCGGTTCAATCCCTGGTCAGGGAGCTAAGATCCCATGTGCTTCTTGGCCAAAACATCAAATGTAAAACAGAATCGATACTGTAACAAATCAATAAAGACTTTATAAATGGTCCACATCAAAAAGAAAGAAAAGATAACTCCATTTTGTAGAAACCTGGAAAACACTACCTTGGCCAGACACACAAGGTTAACATCACCAGTAATAAGTAATGTCATAGAATGTAAACCTTATATGATGTCATGAGAAGGTGAGAAGGACATTTCTTCCCTGTGGTCTTCCTCCCAGAAACCCATGGGGGAAAAAACAAAAACAAAAAAACAAGTAAACCCCAACTGAGGAATATTCCACAAAATATCTGACCAATGTTCTTCAAAACATCCAAGGTCATGAAAAACAAGGAAAGTCTGATCAGTCACAGACTGAGGAGAAACATGATAACTACATGTAATATGGGATTCTGGATGGAATCATGGAATGAATGAAGGATACTGGAGAAAACTGGTAAAATCCAAATAGACTGTGGCATTTAGTCAATAGTAATTTTAAAAGTAATGGCAAATGTGGGATTTTAGTCATGACAAATATAAGATGTTAACCATAGGGGAAACCAGGGGAGAAGTATACAGAAATCCTCTATGCTATTTGTTCAACTTTTCTGTAAATAAAAACTATTCTAAAATGAAATACTTATCTAAAATAATCACAGGGGAAGGCATGGATTTTTCAATAAATGGTGCTGTAAGAGTAGTTCACTCATACACGTTAAATGATAGTCTCTAAAATAAATCCATGATGGATAAAAAAATCTATCTGTGAAAAATCAATGCCGTGCAATTTTTAAGACAAATTATATGACCTGGAGTTAGGTATGATATTTTGAAATAACATACAAACAGAACAAACCCTAAAGGGATAACTGATAAAGCTGACTCTATTAATATTAAAAATCTTCCTCACAATAAAAGACACTGTAAAAAAATAAAATATGAGCCCAGACAGGAAGAAAATAGTTGTATACATGGAACAGATAAGTGCTAACTGAATACGATTAAAACTAATAATCTAATTGAAGAAAAGCAAGATGTATGAAAAGGAAATGTGCAAAAAAAAACAAAGCCTAAGTGGAAATAAACTTCTGGAAAAATGTTTAGCCTCACCTGTAATCAGGAAACTGCAAATTAATATAGTCATAACATATCATGTCAGACATAAGATTTTCAAAAGTGAAATGTGTGAGATCAAATATTCAGAACATTGACAAACAATGAGTATTTTCCTTCACAGTTATTGAGAATGTAAATTTGCTAAACCACATTAGAGAGTGTTTGGGCAATATCTAATAAAATCAAATGGGCCTCTACCAATGAGCCACCAATGCTAGCTCAAGTCTGTATCCCAAGAAACATATCCATGTATTCATCAAACACATACAAAAACACATAAGGCAGTGCTGTCAATATTGGCAAAATATTGGAAACAATCCAATGTAGAAGTGAAAGTGAAGTTACTCAGTCGTGTCCGACTCTTTGTGAACCCCATGGGCTGTAGCCTACCAGGCTCCTCTGTCCATGGGATTCTCCAGGCAATAGTCCTGGAGTGGATTGCCATTTCCTTCTCCAGGGGATCTTCCCAACCCAGGGATCGAACCTGAGATAGGTAAATATATGCTTATATAATTAAAATATCCTCCACCATATGGGTGTCTAAATAAATGGACTAAAACCTTATGCATAAAATATTGATTGTAAAAGACAATACACAGAAGATCTTCTACTGTATATCGAATATATGCTATAATATTATCTATATACATTGGAAGATAATAAAAGTATTACACTGAGTATGTTAAATATATAGATATAAATATATTAAGATATCAAATATATGAAAATAATACTATTTTTTATTTATAGATGCATATTATATATGATAAAATTATATATACACATACATATATATGTAAACAAAAAACTCTGAATTCATGATACAAATGCACCCGGGTAGAATAAAAGATAATGAAACTGCATGTTCAAGTGTGTCTGTAAGATTTTATTTCAAAAACATAACTTGAAACAAACTGATTAAGTAACATTTACTACATTTGTGTTGTGGGGCATAAGTCTTTGTTATATTATTTTTAATTTTTGTTCACAATTTAAATGTTTCATACAAAACCCAAGATAACTAATGAGATGTGAGCTATGCAACAAATATTTAGCAAATCCTGAATTCATGTACTTATAGAACTAATATTTGGCAATCTTGAGTTATGTGGTTACAGAAAAGTAATGTAAATGTCATAATTTTTACCATGTAAATATAATAATTAATTTTTAAAAAGAAAAGTAATGCTCAGGGAAATGGAGGGAATATCTGTTTATGGTATTTCTCTTCTTTTCATAGTAGAAATTAGAGATTCAACTAGTTGAAGCAGATGATTATAAAGTACTTGGATTCCTTGAGTTTTTCAGATTTGATTTTATAATTACAAAGAATAATTTAGCAACTAATATTTCCTGCTATAAATAAATGTTTATCAAATTTCAGCAATATCTTTAGTTGTACTTTCTTCATTTTTCTTCAAAGTCAAGAAAAAAATAAGGGTAAAACGTAAATTTTTTAGTAAAAATAAATTTGACCATATGATCCCATTGTTTCCTAGATTACCTCTTTATATTCATAAATATGCAGAGCCAGACACCTAAAATTATTTTCTCCAAATGGAAATATTGATTATTTTAGAGGGAAGGGGAGGAATTTTAGTGATGGTTAGTATTTTTACCTGAATTTTTATGGTAAGTATAAGACACACTTATCAAAAAGAATACAACTATTCTTTTAAGACTCATGTGGCAATGACAGTGAAGCACCACATGCCAGAAAAGGACAGTGTGACAAGGCAGTTTAAAGAAAGGAACACCAATTAAATTAGAAAAGTTCAAGAACAATTCAAGAAGAAAAGACTTTTACCAGGCCTGGAAGAGTAAAGTGTCACAAAGAACGATGCCAAATGTGTGTGATGAGTGGGAGAAACTAACCTGAAATTGACTGATATACCAACAGTCAAATAACTGCATTCAAAAATACAGACATATGTAAATACTAAAATATTTAAATATTAATATACTGTATAGGAAATACAGTATATCAACGATATAATTTGGAGAAGGGAAAGGCTACCCACTCCAGTATTCTTGCCTGGAGAATCCCCACGGACAGAGGAGCTTGGCGGACTTCAGTCCATGGGGTTGCAAAGAGTCGGACACGACTGAGCGACTAAACACAGAGGCAGTTGGCCGTTAACACTGATATGTGTAAAGTCCAGGAAAAGGATAGAAAAATAGGATTGTTCAGAGTCAGGGAGATCACAGAGGGATTCACAGAGGACAGATTCTTAAATAGAAAATTATGAATTTTCCAGAAGATGAGGGTTAGTATTCCATGATAGAAAAAATGATGCAAAAGGACAGAGACAACTTGTTGTGATTAAATCACGTATGAGAAGAAATGGAGAAGAGTGAGGCTGCAAAGCCAGGCAACGATAATGTTCTTGCCTTCAGTGATTTCTAAAAGAGCTTACTTCTAGCAGAAAATCACTAACAGACTTTTTAGAGTAGGGTGGAAATGGGAAATAACATGATCAAATTCATCCTTTATAAAGATGCTGAGAAGGAAATGGATAAAAGGAAAGTAGAAAAGATGGATTTAAACACTCGGGGAGGAAGTCATTCAGGTGTATGAACCCTTGATCCAAAAGTTCAGTGAAGAAGGAAGATCCTGAGAAATAATGAGGTAGACTGAATCTATAGGTGGCAAATGATTTCCTGTGGGAAAGGGGGACAAGTTGGGTTAAGGACAACTGAGTGACCTGGTGGATGGTGATGCTCTTCAACAAATGAATAATGTTGGTGGGATGGTTTGGGGGCTGAGCTAATGAGCTCAGGGTTGAACAAGTTGACTTGAGGTGCTTGGCCTGGACCACGGCCACAAATGTCACATCTTCTGCCCCCGGTGGTAATTGAAGCCATCAGAATGAATGAGATTGGCTGAGTGGGAATGAATGGGAAGGTCAGGAGAATGAGCAGAGCAGTGAGTGAGCTGAATGGGCAAGCCTGGAAATACACCCAGTCAGGCAGGCCCCTTCCTGTCCTGTACACAAGCGGCTGATTATTTTTAGGCAGCCTGTCAGATTTCATTTATCCAGCTTGTTGGTTTCAGTACTTTGTTCCATCTTGTTGATATCATTTAGCATCTTGATTCTATCAATCAACATATTAACCATCCTAAGATGTTTCCACTGAAGACAGTTTCTGTCTAACATCACTGGTTTTCCAGCTTCCTAGTAAAATAACCATAGAAAAGCATAAAATGTCACAATCACTCAAAAATTACAATTCTGTAAAACAGAAAATGCATTCTTCCTTGGCAAACATGTTTGGAACTGGTACAGAAAGCCTGAGAAGAAAAGAGTTTTCATAGAAAACTAAGCAGTGAAAAGTCAACAGAGTGATTGTAAAGGAAAAAGGTTTATAAAATAAAGAACTGCAGATGGAAAACTGTAATTGCTCAGATGAAATCCATGTTGACAGCAGAGAACACAGAATAAACTGTATGAAGGACACAGTTCAAAAGATGGCTCTGAATCTAGAGTAAAAGAACACAGGAGTTACTACGATACAAGTAAACGCGTATGGTAGAAATAATAGCCGAAGTTGTACTTAGAAAAAAATCATAAAATACAAC
This sequence comes from Neotragus pygmaeus, assembly GCA_006410875.1. Taxonomy (NCBI): domain Eukaryota; kingdom Metazoa; phylum Chordata; class Mammalia; order Artiodactyla; family Bovidae; genus Neotragus; species Neotragus pygmaeus. Next base: position 1,524,956 of record SJYV01015684.1, on the reverse strand, counting down.
AAAACAACAAGCTATAAGAACAGCAAAGTTGAAAGGGTTCATCCCATTCAAAGGAAAACCAATGAAAATAAATCTACACTGTTTGTGCACATACTAACATAAATCTGTCAAAACTCTAAAACCCAAGCTTAAAAAACAGGGAACAGGACAAATCCAAAGGAAGAAAATTAAAGCTGCATCTCAGATGCAGTCTATATGCTAGTGAATACAAACTTGGATCCACTGAGTTATCCTTCACATCTTAAAAACCAGAAATGAAGCAGTTTTGAAAAGAAAATGCCTATAATCTGTTGTTGAAACCCCTATCAAAAATGTACTTCAAACAATCAAGAGTCAAATTAACAATAAAATCCCAAATATGGAAAAAACTGCATATAAAAAGGATTTTCAAAAATATCATCAGGGGGAACAACACTCTGCTTTTCAAATTATCTTAAAGAGAAAGATTTTAATAAACTATACCTATTTGAATTTGCCATGAATTAAATCTGCAATAAAATAAGCATACATTAACAAGCACAGTCTTGTATTTTTATACTTTGATTTGTGCATTTGTCTTTAATGACTATATATTTTTAATAAACTTCATAATAAAACATAGTATATGGCCTTGAAATTTTATTTCATCTGGGAAATTGATTAGTATGTCTTTGATTAGTATGACTTAATATGTCTTTGATGATTATTGGATACAGTGGTTCCAAGGTCAGAACTTTATGCCTCTCAACCAGGCAACCATCTGCCAAGTCAAATCAAATATTTTATTATTAACAGTTTGGGACATTTTTAAATCAAACTAAAATCTAACTATAAACCACATTTTCATCTTATTCACAAGGTTACTATATAAGCCCACCAAATATATTGCTTAAATTAAAATATAATATACCATTATTCTAATTTACCAATCTAATGCGCCAAACACAAACAAACACAAATTGAAAGAGGCTAGCTTAACCCAATATGATGTGTTTTAGGGGAGTCAGTACCACCTTCTAGGAATCACGTTTTCCTTTCTAAGAATCCAAGGGTCTCTTTTCAAATGAACCATTTATAAATTTTGCCATAGTTGCACATCTAATTCACTAACCTGCCAAATAAAAAATCCAACTGTTTTTCAAAAGGTTAGATATTTAACCATCATCAAGAATCTGATACTATTTTCATTTTAAAATATTATAAGCAGTACACTCGCATATATATCTGCAGATTTCCAGTGTCTTGGGATAGTTGTTCAATTCAGTCTGGAAGCAAGATTTAAAAAGCATCAAGGGAAAGACGATTGATTGATTGAGGATCAACTGAATGCCAACACCACGCTGGATTTAATAAAGTTCAATTTAATTAACTGACATAACACATCACTGAACTGGTCGGTTTCTGTCTGTTTTGGAGAAGAGAAAGCTAAGACTCTGATCTATGAAGGGACCATCTAAAATCACACAGACAGCAAGCTCCTATGCTAGTACAAGGCTAAAACCCCATGATTTTCATATTGCAGCAGTGATTCTGCTTTATCATCCATTCAGACCACCCAGTATTCCTGAAGCACTGGCATTCTCTTTCTTTGTGATAGTTTCAAAATCAAACTAGAGTTTAGAAATTTCAGTTCAGTCGCTCAGTCGTGTCCGACTCTTTGCGACCCCATGAATCACAGCACGCCAGGCCTCCCTGTTCATTACCATCTCTCGGAGTTCACTCAGACTCATGTCCATCGAGTCCGTGATGCCATCCAGCCATCTCATCCTCGGTCGTCCCCTTCTCCTCCTGCCCCCAATCCCTCACAGCATCAGAGTCTTTCCCAATGAGTCAACTCTTCGCATGAGGTAGCCAAAATACTGGAGCCTCAGCTTTAGCATCATTCCTTCCAAAGAAATCCCAGGGTTGATCTCCTTCAGAATGGACTGGTTGGATCTCCTTGCAGTCCAAGGGACTCTCAAGAGTCTTCTCCAACACCACAGTTCAAAAGCATCAATTCTTCGATGCTCAGCCTTCTTCACAGTCCAACTCTCACATCCATACATGACCACAGGAAAAACCATAGCCTTGACTAGACGGACCTTAGTCGGCAAAGTAATGTCTCTGCTTTTGAATATACTATCTATTCTACCTAAACTCTATCTTTGTTTTCTTCAGCATTTTTCCCTAGTTTGAAGCTAATTCTGCAACTTGGTCCTAGCTGCAAATGTTTTCAAGTGACATGCCTATCTTAGCACCCTGTGTACTATCTCTCAACTTCTGTACTTGTACCCTGAGCATCAGCTTGCTATCCCTTCCTCACTGGGATCATTTGTGATGAGACAATTATCNAAGGAAATCAGGCCTGAATGTTCATTGGCAGGACTGATGTTGAAGCTGAAACTCCAATACTTTGGCCACCTCATGCAAAGAGCTGACTCATTGGAAAAGCCCCTGATGCTGGGAAAGATTGAGGGCAGGAGAAGGGGACGACAGAGGATGAGATGATTGGATGGCATCACCAACTCAATGGGCATGAGTTAGAGTAAACTCTGGGAGTTGGTGATGGACAGGGAGACTTGGCGTGCTACAGTCCATAGGGTCACAAAGAGTGAGACACGATTGAGCAACTGAACTGAACTGAAAATAATTGGGGATATTGGGAGAGAAGGTATTTGGAAACTCTCTATACTTTCCACTCAATTTTCCTGAAAACTTAAAAGCATTCAAGAACACAGTCTAGTTTTTAAAATTAGAAGGTGTGTGAAATGGCAATTTGAGTCCCTGGGGCATGACACTTTAGGGTAGCCATAGAGAAGGGTCATCTTCTTGAACAGTCTACACAATAAGCCTGAGGAAGCCCTGTTTCTACATTTATTTAGGATCCCAACACCTGCTTCAGGGAACTGGGTTCCAAGCCTTTCATGTTTCTTTCACCACATGATGCTTTAGTTCTAGATGTGACAAGAAAGAAATGAACATGTACCCTATGACAGGAGTGGTACAATTCATTTCCCCCTCATACAACCAGCTTTCCTGAATGATACCAAGTTTGCTAATACATTGCAGACTCATAAGCCTGAGTCTGAATACAAATTCTACAGCCAGTTTGTGCCTGTGGATGATTTATCACAGCCATAAAAATCTGGAGCTTTTCAATCCATGAATCTCATGGTTCCAGTGTAAAGCAGTACACAGTGCAAGCTGCATTTCCTGTGATTCTACGGATCCAAGAATACAGGAGCAATAGAGGAATAAAAAGGACAATGAGAAAAAACTCAAAAGATATAGAAAATCTCCAATGCAACCTTTAGTCAAAGGTATTCTATTAACATTTTTCCCAGCAGGAGACAGACTTGTGTATCTAACATAAGCCTTTGCCCTCAAGATAAAAATAAAGAAAGAAAAGCAAACAGAAAACAAAGCCAGCTCCTTTGCATACAGATCTATACACGGAGTGTGACCCAAAGTGCAGGGAGCACAGAACATATTACATCAGAGTTTAGGAGGGACACTCTTCATCCCCAGCTACTGCAGACACACTTCTAGGGATGTGCAGTTCATCGTCTCCCAAGGGTGTTCATTCAACTTCAGATGGGTTTGACACCAGGAAGGGACATTTTGTTGCTGAGCTAACCTCTATAACTTGACTCATCCTACTCAGAGTTCCCCATTCTCTATATATTAACAAAAAGAACAAATTTTCCTTCAAAAATTAATTCAATCATTTACCATTAGGCATGCATAGTTAATGCTATGGACTGAATGCTTGCTCTCCCCTCAAATTCACCTGTTGAATCCCTCATCTCTGATGTGATGATATTTGGAGGTGGGTCTGTAGCTCAGACGGTAAAGAATCTGCCTGCAACACAGAAGACCCAGGTTCAGTCCCTGGGTTGGGAGGATCCTCTGGGGAGGGAAATGGTAATCCACTCCAGTATTCTTGCCTGGCGAATCCCATGGACAGAGGAGCCTGGCAGTCTATAGTCCATGGGGTCGCTAAGAGTTGGTCACGACTGAGCGACTTCACTTTCACTTTTCACTTTCATGCATTGGAGAAGGAAATGGCAACCCACTCCAGTGTTCTTGTCTAGAGAATCCCAAGGATGGGGGAGCCTGGTGGGCTGTCGTCTATGGGGTCGCACAGAGTCGGACACAACTGAAGCGACTTAGCAGCAGCAGCAGCAGCAGAGCTATGAGAAATAAATTCCTATTGTTTAGGTCACCCGGTCTATGATATTTTGTTATGGCAGCTGACCTGTGCCAGACACTGTGCCAAGGTTGGTTATACAATGGGGAACAAACTCAGTATCCAGATCCAAGGAATTTATGATCTAGAAAGATGGATGCATCGTAACAAACAGTAAACACACAAACTCATTTATACACGATGTGACAATTGCTAAGAAAGAAAAGTACAAAAAAAAAAAAAAAGAAGGAAAGAAAAGTACTTAAGTATATGAAAGAGAAAAACAGAAAAGGGTGATGTAATTTGAGGAGTATTCAGGAAGGGCCACTATGAGGAGGTGACATTTGAGTAGAGACTTGACAAATGAGTCAGTGTTGGCTGGGTCAAATGCATGGAGGAGCATTCCAAAAATAACTAGCTTAGTGAAGGCCATGGAGCAGAAAATTAACTGTAATCTTCGAGGAGCATTGTGAAGCCAGGAAAGCAAGAGCACTGAGAAAAAAGATTAAACCCAGTTAGACAGAGGACATGCAGAATGCCCCTCCAGCTTTGTAGAAAGTCAGAAATCACGGAGTGCCAGTCTTCCAACTTTGTTCTTTTTCAAAATTCTGTTCCTCATTCCTCTTTTCCAGTCCTATTTTCTGAAGTCTGCGGGAGTTTTAATAGATATTGTATTGAACCGGTAGCTCAATTAGGAAGATTTGCCATCTCAACCATACTGAGAATTCAAATCCATGAATATTGGATATCTTTCCACTTATTTAGATTTTTAATTTTTCTTGATGACATTTTCCACTACATTTTCTGCTAAGAGTTTAATATTTATACACTTTAAAAAATATTCCTATGAACTTTATACCTTTGGGGATATTGTAATTTTTTTTTAATTTGTCTTCCAATTGTTGGTTTTCAGTTCAGTTCAGTCACTCAGTCGTGTCTGACTCTTTGCGANCTGCTAAGAGTTTAATATTTATACACTTTAAAAAATATTCCTATGAACTTTATACCTTTGGGGATATTGTAATTTTTTTTTAATTTGTCTTCCAATTGTTGGTTTTCAGTTCAGTTCAGTCACTCAGTCGTGTCTGACTCTTTGCGACCCCATGAATCGCAGAACACCAGGCCTCCCTGTCCATCACCAACTCCTGGAGTTCACTCAGACTCATGTCCATTGAGTCAATGATGCCATCCAGCCATCTCATCCTTGGTCGTCCCCTTCTCCTCCTGCCCTCAATCCCTCCCAGCAGTTTACTAGTATGTAAAAACATAATTTGTTTTTATATAGGGATTTTGTTGCTGGCAACTTATGAAGATTTATTTATTAGACAATTTTATTAAAAGATTATTAGGATTTTTCACAAAGATGATCATGTCATCAGAAAACAGACAGTGGAATTTCTCAAGTCTGTGAAAGTGTCAGTGGTCCAGTCATGTCCAACTCTTTGTAACCCCAAGGATTGTGGCCCACCAGGTTCCTCTGTTCATGGGATTCTCCAGACAGGAATACTGGAGTGGGTTGCATTCCTTTCTCTAGAGGATCTTTCCAACCCAGGGACTGAACCCAGGTCTTCTGCATTGCAGGTAGATTCTTTACTGTCTGAGCCACCAGGGAAGATCCTTCTCAAGTCTGTACAACTTCAGTTCTTTTATTGCTTGTTGCTCACACAAGGGCCTGAAATATTGTTAGGGAAAAGGCATCATTAAACCTGTTGCTAGTAGCCAGTTCTCTGTTTGTGCCTGTTACCAGGGTATGGAAATTTCTTTTTATATATCTATTCATTAATCATGAATGGGAATTTAATTTTGCCAGATTATTTTCTATATCATTTGAGGTGATAACATATGTGATTTTTGTCCTTGATTTTTTTTTAATGTGGTGAATCATATTAATTGGTTCTCAAACACTGAAACAAGTTATATCCCAAGGATAAAACTGCAGAGGAATATGATGTATTATCCTATTTATATATTTGTAGATTCAATGTGCTACCATTTTGGTGAGGATGTTTACATCTAAGTTCATAGGGGATATTGGGCAGTGACTTTCTTTTCTTGTAATATCTTTTTTGGCTTTTGGTATCAGAATTATATCAGTTTTGTGAAATGAATTAAAAATATTTTCTCCTCTATCTTCTGAAAGAGTACACAATTAGTGTTATTTAATTGAGTGTTGGCTAGAACTCACCAGTGATGCCATCTGGGCCTGGAATTTCATTCGTACTGAGGCTTATAAATCTAATATCTTTAATAGATTTATCAATATTCATATTTTCTTTTTAAATCAGTTTTCATAAACTGTTTTTAAACAAATGTAACCATTTCATTAAGCTGTTAAATTTATTGGGGCCAAGGTGTTCATAATATCATCTTATTATTCACTTAATGTTTAAAAGATCTATGGTGAAATTCCACTTTCAATCCTGATATTAATACTTTCAGGTTTCTCTAATTTTTCGTGAATAGTCTTGCTCGAGGTTTATTAACTTTATTAAACTTATCAAACAACCAAATCAAATTAAGACTTTGCTAATTTTCTAAGTTGTTAAACATACTCTATGTCTTTCTTTAAAGTTTCTTCGAGTATAGCCTGTTCTTGTTTTTTAAATCTTTTTTGAGAGGGAAACTAAGAATCTCAAATTTAAGCATTTTTTTGTTCCTTATTAGGCATTTAAGGCTATAAACATTCCTTTCAGCATTGTTTTACCTACATTCCACACATTTTGATATGCTGTATTTTCATTATCACTTGCTTAGAAGTATGTTTTACATTTCTTTTGTGATTTTCTTCTTTGACCCATAGGTTTAGAATTATGCTATTTAAACTTCATTAGGAATTTTCTAGTTTTTTTTAATTGATTTCTATTCTACCTTAATTATAGTGCTAGAACATACTTCATCAGATTTTGAAATGGACTGCGACTGAGATTTAACTCTCAGGCCCAATGAATGCTGCATCTTGGTGAATGCATACTTGAAAAAAATGTGTGTTTTGCAACTGTTGGGTAAGCTGCTGCTGCTGCTAAGTCGCTTCAGTCGTGTCCGACTCTGTGTGACCCCAGAGATGGCAGCCCACCAGGCTCCCCCGTCCCTGGGATTCTCCAGGCAAGAACACTGGAGTGGGTTGCCATTCCCTTCTCCAATGCATAAAAGTGAAAAGTGAAAGTGAAGTCACTCAGTCATGTCTCACTCAGCGACCCCACAGATGGCAGCCCATCAGGCTCCCCCATCCATGGGGTTTTNAAAAAAAAAAAAAAAGAAGGAAAGAAAAGTACTTAAGTATATGAAAGAGAAAAACAGAAAAGGGTGATGTAATTTGAGGAGTATTCAGGAAGGGCCACTATGAGGAGGTGACATTTGAGTAGAGACTTGACAAATGAGTCAGTGTTGGCTGGGTCAAATGCATGGAGGAGCATTCCAAAAATAACTAGCTTAGTGAAGGCCATGGAGCAGAAAATTAACTGTAATCTTCGAGGAGCATTGTGAAGCCAGGAAAGCAAGAGCACTGAGAAAAAAGATTAAACCCAGTTAGACAGAGGACATGCAGAATGCCCCTCCAGCTTTGTAGAAAGTCAGAAATCACGGAGTGCCAGTCTTCCAACTTTGTTCTTTTTCAAAATTCTGTTCCTCATTCCTCTTTTCCAGTCCTATTTTCTGAAGTCTGCGGGAGTTTTAATAGATATTGTATTGAACCGGTAGCTCAATTAGGAAGATTTGCCATCTCAACCATACTGAGAATTCAAATCCATGAATATTGGATATCTTTCCACTTATTTAGATTTTTAATTTTTCTTGATGACATTTTCCACTACATTTTCTGCTAAGAGTTTAATATTTATACACTTTAAAAAATATTCCTATGAACTTTATACCTTTGGGGATATTGTAATTTTTTTTTAATTTGTCTTCCAATTGTTGGTTTTCAGTTCAGTTCAGTCACTCAGTCGTGTCTGACTCTTTGCGACCCCATGAATCGCAGAACACCAGGCCTCCCTGTCCATCACCAACTCCTGGAGTTCACTCAGACTCATGTCCATTGAGTCAATGATGCCATCCAGCCATCTCATCCTTGGTCGTCCCCTTCTCCTCCTGCCCTCAATCCCTCCCAGCAGTTTACTAGTATGTAAAAACATAATTTGTTTTTATATAGGGATTTTGTTGCTGGCAACTTATGAAGATTTATTTATTAGACAATTTTATTAAAAGATTATTAGGATTTTTCACAAAGATGATCATGTCATCAGAAAACAGACAGTGGAATTTCTCAAGTCTGTGAAAGTGTCAGTGGTCCAGTCATGTCCAACTCTTTGTAACCCCAAGGATTGTGGCCCACCAGGTTCCTCTGTTCATGGGATTCTCCAGACAGGAATACTGGAGTGGGTTGCATTCCTTTCTCTAGAGGATCTTTCCAACCCAGGGACTGAACCCAGGTCTTCTGCATTGCAGGTAGATTCTTTACTGTCTGAGCCACCAGGGAAGATCCTTCTCAAGTCTGTACAACTTCAGTTCTTTTATTGCTTGTTGCTCACACAAGGGCCTGAAATATTGTTAGGGAAAAGGCATCATTAAACCTGTTGCTAGTAGCCAGTTCTCTGTTTGTGCCTGTTACCAGGGTATGGAAATTTCTTTTTATATATCTATTCATTAATCATGAATGGGAATTTAATTTTGCCAGATTATTTTCTATATCATTTGAGGTGATAACATATGTGATTTTTGTCCTTGATTTTTTTTTAATGTGGTGAATCATATTAATTGGTTCTCAAACACTGAAACAAGTTATATCCCAAGGATAAAACTGCAGAGGAATATGATGTATTATCCTATTTATATATTTGTAGATTCAATGTGCTACCATTTTGGTGAGGATGTTTACATCTAAGTTCATAGGGGATATTGGGCAGTGACTTTCTTTTCTTGTAATATCTTTTTTGGCTTTTGGTATCAGAATTATATCAGTTTTGTGAAATGAATTAAAAATATTTTCTCCTCTATCTTCTGAAAGAGTACACAATTAGTGTTATTTAATTGAGTGTTGGCTAGAACTCACCAGTGATGCCATCTGGGCCTGGAATTTCATTCGTACTGAGGCTTATAAATCTAATATCTTTAATAGATTTATCAATATTCATATTTTCTTTTTAAATCAGTTTTCATAAACTGTTTTTAAACAAATGTAACCATTTCATTAAGCTGTTAAATTTATTGGGGCCAAGGTGTTCATAATATCATCTTATTATTCACTTAATGTTTAAAAGATCTATGGTGAAATTCCACTTTCAATCCTGATATTAATACTTTCAGGTTTCTCTAATTTTTCGTGAATAGTCTTGCTCGAGGTTTATTAACTTTATTAAACTTATCAAACAACCAAATCAAATTAAGACTTTGCTAATTTTCTAAGTTGTTAAACATACTCTATGTCTTTCTTTAAAGTTTCTTCGAGTATAGCCTGTTCTTGTTTTTTAAATCTTTTTTGAGAGGGAAACTAAGAATCTCAAATTTAAGCATTTTTTTGTTCCTTATTAGGCATTTAAGGCTATAAACATTCCTTTCAGCATTGTTTTACCTACATTCCACACATTTTGATATGCTGTATTTTCATTATCACTTGCTTAGAAGTATGTTTTACATTTCTTTTGTGATTTTCTTCTTTGACCCATAGGTTTAGAATTATGCTATTTAAACTTCATTAGGAATTTTCTAGTTTTTTTTAATTGATTTCTATTCTACCTTAATTATAGTGCTAGAACATACTTCATCAGATTTTGAAATGGACTGCGACTGAGATTTAACTCTCAGGCCCAATGAATGCTGCATCTTGGTGAATGCATACTTGAAAAAAATGTGTGTTTTGCAACTGTTGGGTAAGCTGCTGCTGCTGCTAAGTCGCTTCAGTCGTGTCCGACTCTGTGTGACCCCAGAGATGGCAGCCCACCAGGCTCCCCCGTCCCTGGGATTCTCCAGGCAAGAACACTGGAGTGGGTTGCCATTCCCTTCTCCAATGCATAAAAGTGAAAAGTGAAAGTGAAGTCACTCAGTCATGTCTCACTCAGCGACCCCACAGATGGCAGTCCATCAGGCTCCCCCATCCATGGGGTTTTCCAGGCAAGAATACTGGAGTAGGGTGCCATTGCCTTCTCCGACTGCTGGGTATAGTGTTCTCTAAAAGTCAATTATGTCACATGGGTTGACAGCCTTATTTAGATCTCCCATAACCTTATTAGGGTTTCCGTGGTGGCACAGATGGTAAAAAATCCGCCTTCAATGGGGGAGACCTGGATTTGCTCCCTGGGTTGGGAAGATTCTCTGGAGGAGGGCATAGCAACATGTTCCAGCTCCAATATTCTTGCCTGGAGGATCCCCATGGACATAGGAGACTGGCAGGCTACAGTCCATGGGGGTGACAACTGACTGACACGACAACCGACGTACGCGACTGACTGACTAAGCACAGCATAGCATATAGCCTTACAAGGTTGGGGTTTTTTTGCTTATTTGCTGTGTCAATTTCTAAGAGAATGAAATTAAAATTTGGACTATATTAGATGTTTCTATTTGTCCTATCATATTTGTCATTTAAAAAATCATATTATATAATAATAGAACTTCGGATCTGATACAATAATTCAGAAATATAAAACAAATAACTACAAAAGTTAGGAGATATTCAAACAGCATTTCCTCAGAAAAAGCTATTAATTCTGTATCATTCTAATATGGACACCTACAGTCGTCTGGGGTGAAATGTGAAGACGGGCCAGTGATCCAGCAAAGGGGGGAAAGACTTATCAAATTTTATATCATAAACTTGGATGTTTGCTATATGGTGTAAATATATTTGGAATTGTTCTTTTATTGCTATGTAATCCCCTATAATACTATAAGGCAAAAAGTCTAATTTGTCTAATATTGAGATGGTCTCTTATACTTACAGTTTGCATGGTATATCTTTCCCTTCTTTCTCAATCTACCTGTTCAGTTCAGTGCAGTTCAGTAGCTCAGTCATGTCCGACTCTTTGCGACCCCATGAACCGCAGCACACCAGGCCTCCCGGTCCATCACCAACTCCCGGAGTATATCCAAACTCACGTCCATTGAGTTGGTGATGCCATCTAACCATCTCATCCTTTGTCGTCCCCTTCTCCTCCTGCCCTCAATCTTTCCCAACATCAGGGTCTTTTCAAATAAGTCAGCATTTTGCATCAGTTGGCCAAAGTATTGGAGTTTCAGCTTCAACATCAGTCCTTCCAATGAACTCCCAGGACTGATTTCCTTTAGTATGGACTGGTTGGATCTCCCTGCAATCCAAGGGACTCTCAAAAGCCTTCTCCAACACTGCAATTCAAAAGCATCAATTCCTCAGGGCTCAACTTTCTTTACAGTCCATCTCTCACATCCATACATGACTACTGGAAAAACCATAGCCTTGACTAGATGGACCTTTGTTNGAAAGTGAAAGAGGAGAGTGAAAAAGCTGGGTTAAAATTCAACATTTAAAACACTAAGATCATGGCATCCCATCCCATCACTTTCTGGTAAATAGGGAAACAATGGAAACAGTGACAGACTTTATTTTCTTGGGCTCCAAATCACTGCAGATGGTGACTGCAGCCATGAGACTGAAAGATGCTTGCTCCTTGGAAGAAAAGCTATGACAAACTAGACAGCACATTAAAAAGCAGAGACAATACTTTGCTGACAAAGGTCCGTCTAGGCAATGCTATGGCTTTTTCAGTAGTCATGTAGAAATGTGAGAGTGTGACCATAAAGAAGGCTGAGCACCGAAGAACTGATGCTTTTGAGCTGTGGTGCTGGCAAAGACTCTTAAGAGTCCCCTGGACTGCAAGGAGATCAAACTAGTCCATCCTAAAGGAAATCAGTCCTGAATATTCATTGGAAGGACTGATGCTGAAGCTAGAGCTTTAATACTTTCATCATGTGAGACCAAGAGCCGGCTCATTGGAATAGATTGATGCTGGGAAATACTGAGGGCAGGAGGAGAAGGGGGTTGGCAGAGGATGAGATGGTTGGATGGCATCATTGACTAAATGCATGTGAGTCTGAGTAAATTCAAGGAAACTCAAACACTGAACAGCAGGGAAGCCTGGAGTGCTGCAGCCCATGGGGTCGCAAAGAGTCAGACATGACTTAGCAACTGAACAACAACAATGTAGAAACCAAGAAAGTCAGAAAAAATGGGCTGATAAACTCCAAGAAAAACAAAGTTGTACTGGAAACTAAATTTCACAGTAGCATATCTCAGCAGTGAAAAAAGCCAGTTGTCCTAATAAGGTAAATATTGACTATTAATTTTAAATTATATAATAATTGTATATACATGCATGCTCAGTCACTTCAGTTGTGTCCAACTCTTTTCGGTTCCATGGACTATAGCTGTCTAGGCTCCTCTGTCCATGGGATTCTCCAGGGAAGAGTACCGGAGTGGGTTGCCATGCCCTCTTCCAGGGGATCTTCCTGATCCAGGGCTCGAACTTGGGTCTCCTGCATTGCAGGTGGATGGATTCATTTTCCCAGATGAACCATCTGGAAAGCCCATGTAATAACTATATATGGAGCATAGGTGAGTGGTGGTGGGGAGAGACAGGGAGAGAAAGAAAGAAGAGCATGAAAGAGCGTGTGTGTGTGGATGGAGTGCATGAGAGTAAAAAATCCTCATGTTCCATAAAACGATAACAAAAAAAGTACAAAACTTTTTTAAAAAAAATCAAGAAATAACAGTCAGATCATATTGCTTGTAAATATGGAAGTAAACACCAGAAAAATCAGTGAAGGAGATGAAAGCAGTTGCTCTGGGAAGTAGCACAGACAGGTAGGAAGCTGTGCAGCAGGCAACTGCTGTTTTTTTGTTCAAAACCTTGGGGTATCACCTGGTTTTTAAAGTATGCAGGCATCGCTTTGAGAAAAGTAAAAATTAAAAACAAAAAACCTCAATCTAAAGCAAACACGGCAAAATCTGTTAAACTGAGTGGTAGGTTTTTGGGGCATTCATGGTACTCTCCAATGTTACATTCAAAATAATTCCTTTAGTTTTTAAAGTTGCCTTTCAGTTCTAGAAATACCATTAATTTGTTATTCAACATGATATTAATTGTTCGTATTATTTGGAAAAGAAAGAGCATTTAAAAAAGTAGAATGGTATTATCTTAAAGATAAAAAACCGTGAATTTTATAGTTAAAAAAATCTTAAATCCAAGTTACATTTCTCAAAGGAGGGGCTCTTCTTTATTTTCAAAAAACTTAGTATTTTTTTGAAAAGTGCCTTGAAAGAAAGTTTTGTCTGCTACGTCAAAAGAAAAGTCCCAAGATACAATACATATAACAAGTAGGGGAAAAACAAGCTTCAGAATAACATATATGAATACATTTATGTAAAATAAAACCAAATGAAAAAGACCAAGCCACGTCCTACATGTGTACACATGTACAAACGCACACAGAAGTGCATGTAATGTGAGATCTGGAAGCAAACACACCAGCCTGTAATGAGACTACCTCTGGGAGGCAGGTGGGTTTGGAGGCGAAGAGAAGGTAATTTCAGAGTTTGCTTCTAATTGTTTCTCATTAGTAATTAATATATGTAGCAAGAAGTTCAAATGGCAAAAAAGGTACACATGGTGAAGACCGGCTCCCACCCAGCCTCATGTCCGCCCCTGGTCCCCTTCTCCAGGGGCAGCCTCCTGTCTGTCACTAGCTTCTTGTGTGACCTTTTAGCCTTATTTCAAACACACAGAGAACATGTTTACACGCAACACGCACTTTCTATGAACGTGTCACTACACTGGTCATGCTGCTCACCCGACTTCCCCTAAACGGGCTCCTGCCTCAGGACGGACCCGTGACGTCCCACCGGCCGCTCACCTCCAGGCTGCCCTGCTGGGCCTTGTACACCACCTGGGGGCTCGCCTGCAGAATGCTGCCGTACAGCTCCCGGAAGTGCGCCATGTTGGGCTTCACGATATTCAACACTTTCGCCTTATCCTCTCCAACCACCATCCGAAAGTCACCTGGTTAAAACAAGCACAAAACCAGTTTTGCACGCAACTTCAGACTCTGCCCTGTGGACTGCGGGCCCCCAGCTGACACTGCACCAGGTCAGCCTGGCAGGGTCTCTCACTCGAAACACTGGCTTTTTCACCTTCAAGACGCAAACACAGCAGCCCATATTAAGTGCAGCACTTTCACAGCATCATCTTTCAGGATTTGGAACAGCTCAGCTGCAATTCCATCACCTCCACTAGCTTCGTTCATAGTGATGCTTCCTAAGGCCCACTTGACTTCACATTCCAGGATGTCTGGCTCTAGGTGAGTGATCACACCATCGTGATTATCCAGGTCGTGAAGATCCTTTTTGTACAGTTCTTCTGTGTACTCTTGCCACCTCTTCTTAATATCTTCTGCTTCTGTTAGGTCCATACCATTTCTGTCCTTTATCGAGCCCATCTTTGCATGAAATGTTCCCTTGGTATCTCTGATTTTCTTGAAGAGATCTCTAGTCTTTCCCATTCTGATCTTTTCCTCTATTTCTTTGCATTGATCGTTGAGCAAGGCTTTCTTATCTCTCATTGCTATTCTTTGGAACTCTGCATTCAAATGGGTATTTCTTTCCTTTTCTCCTTTGCTTTTCACTTTTCTTCTTTTCACAGCTATTTGTAAGACCTCCTCAGACAGCTTTTGCTTTTTTGCATTTCTTTTCCATGGGGATGGTCTTGATCCCTGTCTCCTGTACAACATCATGAACCTCCGTCCATAGTTCATCAGGCACTCTGTCTATCAGATCTAGTCCCTTAAATCTATTTCTCACCTCCACTGTATAGTCATAAGGGATTTGATTTAGGTCATACCTGAATGGTCTAGCGGTTTTCCTCACTTTCTTCTATTTAAGTCTGAACTTGGCAATCTACCTGTGTTTATATTAAAAATGCTGTAAACAGCAGATGTTTCCAGTTTATAGCTGTTAATGATAGGAGGTCTAGTCAGATACCTCTAACTCATGGCACGTGGAGTAAGTCTCACATTCTTTTTCTTGAGTACTCTTAATATGCGCCACCTCTCTTTTCCAGTCTGTGGTACCCTGAAGGCAGGAACTGATGGATAGCTCTATTAAAATGCATTTGTTGGTTGCAGCCAATCGCTTCAGGCTATGAGGATTTCACAAATCACTTTTTTTCTAATTGTTGGCAGAGCTGTCCAAACTTTAATGTGAATAAAAATCACTTGGAGACCTACTTAAATACAAATTCTGGTTCGTGGGATCTGAGGTAAGGACTGAGTGTCTTATGCCAGCAATGTTGGCCTGGGTACCACACAGTGAATAGCATGCATGTGTAGGTCTTGCTATCTTCCCAAGAGTCAGCTAGGTCTTCTGTGTCACAGGATACTAACTTGTATGATTTGATGGTGAAAAGTGAATACGTGAAAGTGTGAAGCTGGCATATGTAATAAAGTAGAGGACAGTGGGACCAGAGGCAACCTGAAGAGTGTTACCATCACCAAAGTCTTTCAAAGTTAAATATTC
The DNA here is from genome assembly GCA_006410875.1 of Neotragus pygmaeus. Taxonomy (NCBI): domain Eukaryota; kingdom Metazoa; phylum Chordata; class Mammalia; order Artiodactyla; family Bovidae; genus Neotragus; species Neotragus pygmaeus. The sequence continues at coordinate 1,509,273 of SJYV01015684.1, read as the reverse complement.
AGCATACTAACCTGCCAAAATCCCCAACAGGCTTGCAAAGTAAATTCAGGTCACATCCAATTTTTTATGATTCCTGCTCAATGTCTTACTCCACAAATGAATTTTTAAAATGGAAACTTCACATCCAAATGTACAAAATGGAAAATGAAAAAACTTTCAGAAAAACAAACAAAATATCGAAGATTATCTTCAGGTCTAGGAGCTGGCAGAGTTAGACTTAACACCAAAAGCATGATTCATGAAAGAATAAATTTATAAATTGAACCTCATAAAAATAAAAAACTTTTCTTTATGAAAGACTTTGTTAAGAAGTTGAAAAACAAACTTTAGAGCAGGGGGAAATATTTGCAAACCATACATCTGGCAAGGAACCAGTATCTAAAATATATAAAGAACTTTCAAAATTCAACATTAATAAACAATCCAGTGAGAAAATGGGCAAAATACATAAAGATATATTTCATCAAAGAAAATATAGCAATAAGCACGTGAAAAGGTATTCACTATAATTAGTCATTACGGAAGCAAAAAGCCACAATGCACTATCACATCATGACTATCAGAAGGTAAAATAAAAATATACTGACACACTGCTGCTGCTGCTGCTGCTAAGGCGCTTCAGTCATGTCTGACTCTGTGAGACCCCAGAGACGGCAGCCCACCAGGCTCCCCCGTCCCTGGGATTCTCCAAGCAAGAATACTGGAGTGGGTTGCCATTTCCTTCTCCAATGCATGAAAGTGAAAAGTGAAAATGAGGTCACTGAGTCGTGTCCAACTCTCAGCGACCCCGTGGACTGCAGCCTACCAGGCTCCTCTGTCCATGGGATTTTTCCAGGCGAGAGTACTGGAGTGGGGTACCATTGCCTTCTCCGATACTGATACACTAAATACTGGCAAAGATGCAAAGAAACAGGATCATTCCTACATCCTCACATCATGACTATCAGAAGGTAAAGTAAAAATATACTGAATACACTAAATACTGGCAAACATACAAAGAAACGGGATCATTCCTACATCCATAGTAGTAATTTAAAGTGATAGTTACTTTAGAAAGCAGTTTGATCATTTTTTTATAAAACTCAACATGCTATTACCATGAGATATAGCAATCGCATTCTTGGATATGTATTAGCTATTAATGAAAATGCATGTTTACACAAAAACCTTCACACTAATATGCACAGTGGCTTTATTCAAAATTGCCCCAAACTGGAAAAAACCTAAATATCCTTCAATGGGGGGATTGTTAAATAAATTGTGTTACACTGGATTCTACCGAGCAACAAAAAGCAATGAACTATTAATACACACAACAATTTGAAAGAATCTCCAGAGAATTATACGGAAAGAAAAAGCTAATCCTAAAAGTGTGATTCTATTTATAGACTACATATTTGAAATTACAAATTTCAGAGATAGAGAGCACATTAGTGTCCGCTAGGTGTTAAGAATGGGACAAGAGCCAAAGAAGTGCAAAGGAGGTGGATGTGGTTATAAAAGAACAACACAAGGAATTCTTGTAGAAACAAAATTATTATACTTAGTATCTTTACTGTGATGGTGGATACACAAATCCACATATACAATAAGATTGTATAGAATCAAATGCATACACACACACACACACACACACATGAGAAATGAGTACAAATATGAGAGGAGAAATTTGAATAGAATCAGTCAATTGTATAAATGTTCATATCCTGGTTTTGCAAAATGCTACCATTGGGTGAAACTGGCTAAAAGATATTCTGAGATCTCTCTGCATTATTACTTATAATTGCAAGTGAATCTATAATTGTCTCAATAAAAATGTTAATTAAAATTAAAACTAGACCATATCGTTCTGAATTTTTAATCCTAATCAAGGAATCTTTCCTCTTTCAAATAGGCACTTCGGAGCTACAGAAGCTGGTTGAGTATGGATGACTTGACTAGGGTCATGGATCAAAAGAATTGATATGACAGTAAGTATGATGAATTAAAGGAGAAATTACCAAAGGCAGGGTCACAGAAAAGCATAATCAGGGATAAAGAAAGAGGTGATACTGAGGTTGATATTGCACCCAAAGAAGTGTGGACTAAATCTGTGCCACTGGTCAGTTCAGCAACCACATAGCCAGAGGACGTTCACTTTATCCAAGTTCTTTTGTAATTCACACAGTATGTGAGAATCTGATTATAAAGCAAAGGCATTTCTGAGTTATTTCACTATGTTGAACTAATTCTTTTATGCCCTATTTTCAACATTTTGGTTAAAATGAAACATTTTTAGTTCTTGGTTTCAATAATTTTACAATTTTATAACTGTAAGTGAAATACATTTTCTAATCACTACAATAATTGGCATGTTTTAAAAAATATTTTTTAGATGTTTGAAGATTGGAGAATTGGAGAAATATATTACATTTGTGGTTTTAATGAAATGTTTACAAAATTTTGATTAAATAAGTTTGTAATCAATATTGAAATGTCTGAGGACATTTCATTTGCTGATTTTTAATTTTTGGACTTATTAGTTACAGGTAGAATTTAAATGTTCAAAGAAATACTAGTCAGTGAATTTATGCATGTATTTAATTGCACACAAAGTAAAATACAACATGAGTGAAGTTCCTCAGGCATTAACGATTACTACCATCAAATTGCAGATGCGGAGGAGTCCTTCTCTGCCTCCATGACACCAGGCCACCATGGCCAGGTTTGCATCCTCTCTTTAGAGCCTTCTGGAAGGAGTAATGGCCCTTACCTTATGGGGTTGTCCATCCGGGACACTGTGAGGAAGGCGGCGAGATTGGCTGTGTAGGAGGAACACACGATAAGAGTGAAGAGCCACCAGCTGCCCATCACAATTCTCATGGCCACGGAGTTCGCTGAGGACTCTCCACCTGCAGGAGACAGGCACAGGGGACTGAGCCGGAGTTTCCACTCTCACTCCCATCCCCAGAGACTCTCTGCCCTGCAGCCAGCCATAGGGAACCTTCCCTGGTGACGAGCTGAGGATCAAGAAAGCGACTGCCAGCTGGTTATGGTGGACTGCGACAGTTCTGGAAACAAAAATCCTAGGACCACCCCACTCAGAAAGGGGTGGAGGACCACAAAATACAGAAAAGCTAGGCTTGGCATTTTTAGTGATAGGATGTTTTTGAAAATGCCAACAGTGGAGTTCTGAATACCAAACTCTTCCCCTTAGAAGATTCTCCTCACTGTGTCGAGAATTTCCAGGGTTGCAACCTATGTAAGGTCCCTATCCATTTTAAATTCACATGAAACAGTCTCAGGAATTCTTTAAGTGTAAAATTACCTTCTACCTAGAGGATTCTCTAGCTGTCTTTTAAGCCTCAGAAATGAGATGCACCATATCACTTTTATTAACATTAGGCCCTCACTAGATGACTTTTTTCTATGATTTTCAGAAATCATTGTATATGACTGATAGTCCGAAGCTGCCTCTTTGAGGTCAATCATTCCTCCTCGGTGTCTCAGGCGGTAGCAGAAGAAAGCTCCTTGCTGACTATTATTATATAACCTCTCGAGCAGATAATCCCTATTTTGCTATAGTGCAGCTAAGTCCAGGTTTTACATTAGGAACTTGGCAATTTTGTTGTTTCCCATTAAAACTGTAACTCCCCAACTGCTATCGAGATTTCTCTGAGATAGGAGACTGAATCTCAAGAATGGCTGGAGTATTGCTTAGATGACTGCAAAACAATTGTGATTTTTTAGCCCATGAAGACTTCACATTTAAGCAAGGTAGTTTCATTTGACAACCCTGTCTGCATAACAATCAATCTAATGTGGGAGGGGAGGAAAGTGCAAAGCAGAACTAGAAGTTAATTTTATCTAAAGAGGAAAATCAGGACTCTCAGTTCTTTCTTTTTTTTAATCATTTCCTTTACTTTCTATCTGATAATACTTGGCGTATAGCATGATATTAGGACCATCTTAGAAGTTAAATAAAATTGCATTTTAAATGACTTTGGGAACATGAATCTAGAATGTTGTCAGTGGACAAGTCCCTCCAGGAACTTGGGGTTACTCCAGCATGGAGAAACTGGGAAGGTACCTTGTTGTACGAAGGCTCCGTAGACAATCCAGATGGCGCTGTGCAAGGTGGCGGAAGCAGATGGTCGGGGCTGGGCTGCACTCTGAGCCCTCACGGCCTGAATCCGGTTCAACACGAATATCAGCACACCAACCACGGGGATGGCTGCCGCAATGCAAGCCCACACGGCAAAATCAAAGGGAGCAAAGAGGGAGAAGATGCTGATCTTCTCCTCGGGCTTCTTGATGAGGATTCCCACCGAGTAGTCCATGTACCGCTTGCTGAAGTCCACAACGCTCTCCCTCTCCGGGGTGATGGTGATGGCGGAGATGGCCAGATCTGCTCTCTGAAAGGCAAATCCATCTGGTCAGAAGGCAGTCCTCAGATTACTGCTGGGTTCTACCTTCGCCCAAGGCCTGTCCACTGCCCTTTGGGTTGTTCAGAGGAAAAGGCTTCGAGTGTTGACGCCTCATGACTTTGAACATTGTAAGGAAAATCCAGCATCAGGATTTTCTGCCATTACCACCTTACCTTACATATGTCTCTCCCAAACCCTAAAAACTCTTGGAAACCACTTCTGGAGGAAAGAGTCGATCACCATTTTTATTTCTGTGTGAATTGTAGGTTTTCTTCAATTTCTTAATGATCCCCTTAGTGAACTATCTCTTTCCTTTTACTGGTATTTCCATCTGACTGCCCACCCTTCTCCCCACCCTATCTTCTATCTTCTGGACTTGTCTTCATCCTTCCTATACTTCAAGACCACAGGAACACTCCATTATTCCATCAAACCTCTCCAAACTCCATCTGCCCACACAGATATATCTATTCTCTAAAATACTTTTGAAGTTATATGGAGAGTGTACAACTACCTTGAATCTCATTAGAGTATCAGTCCTAAGTTGCTTTATATACAGGCTCTATGCCAGAGAGTAGCATATTCCAAGAAAAAGGATCATCTTCCCTCTTCCACTTCCCTTAACTCATGGCTTCTCAGACATATGGTTGACTCTCCCTTTAGTAAAGCCCTGCAGTGAAGAGGCCCCCAGGGCACCCTCTGCTGTGACCTCAAAAGTACCTCCCAAGATTTTTGATTTCCAAGATGAGCTTAATTTAAAAATAGACAAAGACCCCATTAAGATGAAACTAGATTGCAAGGTTAAAGCTGCCAAGACTGGTGGAGACTAAGATCCTTAGGCCTAAGTTGATGCTGGCATAAGAGCATTAAAATTGTACAGTGATCATCTCTATCTAGGCTCTCTAAGTAGGAGGCCTGTCAGAACTAGGTTTATTTTAGAATGACCAGTTGTGACAGCGTATCCAAACTACATATTCAAACTGGAGGAAACTACATATCAAACTTTATCAGGTCCAATACGCAGGCTGGAGGGGCAGATATACTGATTGCCAAACTGAAATCTAACATGTCTAGAATAGAGAGAAAAACTTCTGGAGGCGACCGTGTCAGCCCTCACACTCGCCAACTGTGCATTTCTCATTCTTGCTTCTCTTCTCAGAAACCCAAGATCCAGGAAGGTTTTTTGGTTTGTTTGTTTGTTCTGTTTATGCTTCGAGAATATTTAAGGACTGAGAAGAAAATCTAGGGGATCAGGGTAGGTTAACAACACAGGATGGAGGGAAACTAACATATGAAACCAGGTCCAGAGAAGACGCAAGGGAGGAGACTGGTGACACAGTGAGGGGTGAGCTGTGATAGGAGGAAAAACACTCCCCGCTCTGAAGCTGGAGGTGAGAGCACATGTCTGCAGATGTGATCTTTATAGGAAGTTGAAGTAGAATCTCATGTTCAGATGTCTTCATTTCTTTTCTTACTAGAGGGGCACTTCTTTTTTCTAGTTTAAGATAGGACATTATGAGGTTGCTTGAGGAGAAAGATAAAATTTTGCAGCAGTTTCTAAGGAATGTTGCTAAGGGACCCAGTAAAGGCCATGTTAAGGAACCGGGGCTGTCCTGAAGGCCCAGCTGAGGTGGGAGGCCACACATTGTTTATGCATCTATCTGGACAAACTTGTGGTTTTCTCCCCTTATTGCATACAGCAACCTGGATGTCAGAGTCAGAAGGTAGGTACTAGAACCAAGTCAAGGTTTCAAGGTAACAAGAAATCAAAAATGATTTAGGAGAATCACAAAAGATGAAGGGAACAGGGGTTTGTCTGGACAATCACAAAGGGCATGCCAGGTGGGAAAGGATGCCATACTTTCTGGCATAGAAATCTTAGAGAAGAATGAACCTCAAATACATGTGCCAAGTGAAAAGGGTCAGAGACAAAAGCCTGGTATGGTATGACTGCTTTTATAGTACATATTTGCAAATCTATTGACAGGGAAAGTAGATTAAGGGTTGCCTGGGGCTGGGATGGAATGGGATTAATTGTAAATGAGTATGACGAATCTCATTGGGGTGATGGAAATATTGCAAAATTAGACACAGTAATGGTTGCACAGCTCACTAAATTTCCTAGAAATCGTGAATTATACATCTGAAATGGGTACAGATTATATATAAATTATTCCACAATAAAGTTGTTATAGGTTTGGCTTTTGTTTTCACCTCCTTTTTTATATTAAGTTGATTTAATGAGCAATTTCTTGTCATTAACAGGATTAGAATGCACGCTACTGGAAAAAAATGACCACCCAGGAGAAACCGGAGAGAACACAGGTATCCTGTCTGCCTTTATGGGTTTATAAGGAAAAGGACTTGTGTTTTAAGACTAAATGCCAGAGTCGGAAGGATGACAGATTGTAGTCACGGAGTGGGACAGTGACAGCAACATGTACGATGCTAACAGGATGCACGGGGACAGGTACCCAAGGCCACTGGAGCTGAACGGTCAAAGGATGTTCATCTGATGTAGGGATGTCAGAAATGTCCAGAGTGACGGTGAGGGAGGGCTTCAGCAGATCCGCCCATGTAAATGGCTGTCAGTAAATAACCTAGAGGCCACAGGATGGCGGGGAAAGGAGGGGGACACAGTGGCTTGGCCTCATGCCACGGGGACCCAGGTTCTCCAGGGAAGAGGAAGAGTGAAGATTTGAAATTGATCTGAGGCACTGGGGAATGTGATTTCACTTATCCATAGCACTGCAGACACACCTATACACTCATTCACACACATACATGCATGTGCACACACAAGACACACCCACCCACTTCTGTGGGCCATGAAGAAGAGAGTAAGCATGCATAGTCTTCCCCATCCCTGTCCCCCTGAGATCTGGGCTCCTACTGCAGCTCAAATGTGGGGGTGGATTTCATGAAGGGTGGATTATAGAACAGGCACAATGGTGTTTCAAAGGAATGATAGCAATGGACACAGAAGGAAAACCCAGAGTGCCTGGGAATTGGAAAAGAAAAGTAAGAATGATACAGCAGGGAGGAGGGTGAGGGTGGAGGAAGAGATCCCTATCGTGTGGAGAAGGGTGACTGTGATCTGTCTAGCTGGTCCTGAGGTTCCAGCTTCATAATGGGCCCAATTAAGACATCACCCCAGAGGCAGACTAGGGGGCCCCTCCCCATGGATCTGCTTTTGGGACCTACCTTGCTGATGAGCTCCCCGATCATCCCGTTCCAGGAGGTGTTATGGAGCTGGTGACCATACCTGCCATCGGGGGCCTGGTAAATCTCGTATTTGAAGCCCAGAGCCTTGGCCAGCGCATCCAGGACATCGATGGAGAACCCTTTGTAGCGCTTGGGCTGCCCAAGAATGTTCTCAGCCACCATCACAAAAGGTTCTTCCTGAGGACAACAGGATGAACGTTCTTCAACTAAATCACTGGTTCATTAACACACATCTTCCCAGGGTCTTATCGGAGAGACCAATCTGATGAACCATAATTTCAGAACATTTGTGGACACACGCACTGTATTTGCCCAATTTAGTCCTGGAGTCTGAACCTCTCTGACCTTTTCTAAAGTGGTTTATGGACACTCAGGATACAGTGCACAGGAAAATCCCTCCAACCAGCATACTGATGGAAGAACAGATTTATTTGTCCTCTGTCATTTCAGACTCAGCTCAGCATCCCATTCTCCTAGGATAACATGGCTTGTTTTCATGCCTTCATTTGTGACATTCAGGACTCTGTCCTTTGGAAATGCAGTAATTCTTTAGGACACACATAAGAAATGTGAATACCTCTCATCTGGGATAATAAATGACAACAGAGGTCTGTAAACCGGGTTGAGAGAAGACTATTACATCTATCAGACTGGACTAGAAAAATGGATGCCGAGTCACAAGACAAGGTCATACCACACGGCAGATTAAACCTCACTGCCCAAAAGTCCAAAGGCAGGCCATGGGCACATGAACACATTTGCTGTGTCACATGCGCTCCTGTAGGGCACACGGTCATCCGGAAAACACCTCAGCCTTCCCCATAAGGTGGAACTGACAAAGAAGGGGCCTTATGGCAACAGCCCCAGAGACCTCATTTCATTAATTTAATTTGGTGGGGGGGGAGGATAAAGTACAATGCTTATTCATGGTGTGCATATGGGGACTGCAGGAATGTCAGTGCCTGTCTTCCCAGCTAATAAGAGATAAATCTAAAATGTCTCCTCCATTTCTAAAAAGTTGAAGAAAGGAATGGGAAGGAAGATGCTTTTAAGATAACTGAAAGATGTCAAAGTCTGTGGTTCCAGGACAACTATGCAGAGAAATCGCAACCCATGGTCTTCATTGTAAACTTTGTGTCACGTGGGCTTATCAATGGTGCTGGATTCTAGAAGGATGTCTTCCCAACATCTTTCTGGGAACTCTAGCTAGCAGCAAAAATCTCCTAAGGATAACCAGTAGGTTAAGATCCTACATCCAAAAACAAGTAGAGCTATTATCCCCACTCTGGGGTTCAGCCCTGGTTCTGGATGAGTGGTCCTTCTCTAGAGCAGCCCAGGGACCTGCCAAGGAGGGTCTCAGAGGCCCTGGAGCAGAATCTCCGATCCTACTCTTCCTTCATTATTCACAGAATTCTTTGAGTGAAAAGCTTATGAAAGCTCAAGTCACTACTTAAGATCCCCTTGTCTCCAAATTCAGCATTAAGCCAAACAGAGAAAAGCCCCTGACTCAAAGCCTGAATGACAGACCTCCCCCATATGCCCAGGATCCTACCAAGACAGTCACCACTTTGAGAGTCAGTCCTTGGAGGCGGCTGCCCATGGGCCTTTCCTGCAGGCTGCCATTCAGGCCCTTCTCCGAGTCCCACGTCGCCAGCTGTGAAGGAAAAAGGGAATGTGAGGGGCAGATGGGCACCTGTGCAGACCTTAGCAATCAACTGCTAAAGTGGGCTCCTGAGTCAGACGGCTACATAGACAGCAACCCTAGAAGTCTCCCAGAGACCCAGAGCCATCTCACCACCTTGGAAAGAATAAAGGTGTGACAGACAGAGCTCCACCTCCTCCATCAGCTCACCTGGATCTTGAAGACTTAGCACATGCTTGAAATGAAATCAATTTGTAGGAACTTGTTTACGGAATAAACATTTATGCCCAGTTTTATTCTGTCCACCCACTGAGGCCATATCATCGTGCCTCCCACAAAGCGCCCTCTTTCTTTAATGCTCCTTTGACTTGCCCAGGCCAGTGGTCCTTGAGATCAGTTGCTTCATCGGGGCAAGATGAAGTTTAACAGTGAAGCAAGTAACAAAGACCCAGGTTTAAAGCTTGTGTTGCACCCCGATGCCAACTGCAAGCAGGACCAAGAGCTCACTGTCTTACCGCAAACTTTGTAATTTTCCCTGATAGGTAGATAGAAGTCAAGAATACACAGGCCTTAGGTCTGCCACATCCTCCCAAGCCTGCAGGATCTAACAGATACATCCCATCTCTGTCAGGCACCTTAAGATGGTCAAGGAGACACTATCCTGGCTCAGAAACACCTGTAGACATAGATACCCTAGAGACTGCTTCCCTTCCCTGCATCCCTGCAGAGCCTGAGCAACAATGATAAACCCTTTGTCTGATCAGTGATTTTCAATCATTAATTGGTGAGATGTAAATAATATAGATATTAGCCCCATCTAGAGCCAACATAACCAGGATTTTAGTGCTTGGGCATGAGAAAAGTTAATGCTTTCCCAGTGATCCTGGTTGAAAACCTCTACTCTTCCAGGTCACTGGGGCTCTGACTTAGCTGCACATTAGAATCTCTTAAGAGGGCTTTTAAAACATCCTAAAGCCTGAGTCCCACCCATAGAGATTCTGGTTTAATCGGTCAGTAGTGGATTGGATAAGGATCATTTAGCTCCTGGAAGATTTTAAGGCACAGCCTGGATTGTGAACCATTGCTGAAGATGAAAGCAGTGATCTTCAAACTGTAACATGCAGACAAACCATCCAGAGGTTTTACATGCACTTTCTGATCCTGGGACCTGAGATTATTCCTGTCTAACAAGCTCTCTGGTGCTGCTGCTGCTGATCCATGGGCCATCAGTTCAGTAGCAAGGAGTTAAAATTCAAATTGCCACAGACAGCATCTTACCCTTCATCAGAGAAAACCCACAAGACCCCTAGTTAGGCTAAGCAAAAAGAATTACCCCTCCATGGAAAAGTATCACCAGGCGCCCTAAAGGAGGCACCAATAAAATCATTTAAGGACACTTCTATTCTCCCAGCATTTCTCATAGCCCTGATATCTTCAGCAAGGTTAGCGCACACTGAGCCTTGACTATGAGGCCACAGTTTCAGAATCTGTTGGGCTGCTCTGCCTGGAAGATACTAGAACCCCAAAGCCTACAGTAGAGACATCAGAATGAGCTATGTGATTCTAGAACCAGTTTAAAGGAGCCTAGAAACTCCTGCTGTCACTTTGGATATGATACCAGCTAAGACCCACTTCACTAAATAATAGGATGCCTGGCAGAGATGAGGATCATTTAGTTAGAGCATGACCATATACTCTGAGGCTCTCCCCTCAGCCACCACTAACTCAATTGTGGGGCATTTCCATGAAGAGCAAAGCTAAGATCTATCCTAAGCCCTCTGCAAAGACATCAAAGACGTCACACTCTGGAAACTGGTATAGTGAAAAGGAAGCCTGGTGGCTATCTCTCCACTGAGTCTCAGGAGACAGCCCTGGGACTCGGGATCAGCTCCTGCAGCTGGATGCAGATGCCGGTCAAAGCGAAAAGACAAACTCAGACAAACAGAGTTAAGGTGTTGACTCCTTACATTCTTTGGACCCTGTGATACGGGACTTAGGGGACTCATGCTATGGATTTGGGCAGCCTGCTTCTCATTCCCAGAGTGTTCAGCCCAGGCACTGGGGCTGCTTAACCCTGTGTGATCTGCTGCATGCCCTGGATTGAGTGGTGTGAGGAAGGTCCCCTTTACTCCCTCGTGATTTACAATGGAAGCAACGATGACATGTCAGTTCCAGGGGCTGGATATTCTGCTCTGCACCAGGACTTGAATTCCTGACACCTGCTGCCCAACTTCCTCGGGACTGGTGAAGGGCATCTCCTCCCTGTGTTGCTCTGGCTTGGATGAGCACCTGGAACGAGGCTCTGCTTGGCATTGATCAGACTTCATCTGTCTTTCCCCGGGGATTATAATCAGTCATGGGAGTGGAGGCAGGAAGAAGCACTTGGGATAAGGCCCTGTCTGTCTAGGGTTTTAGCTCAGCTGTGAGAAGGGCTCCACCTCTTCATCCTAGTCCACACCATCCTCTGCTTCTAGCCCACTGCCCAGCTCAGGGCAGCAGCATCTCTGCCCCAGGCTATTGCAACAGCCTTTTCGCTGATCTCATCACACTGTCTTCCAGCCCTCCTCCATTGTGCTGATGTTTATTTTATCTTAAATAAAATCAAACATAGACTATGCTAACTAAAATTTCCTAATCAATTCCTATTTCCTAAAGAATAAGTCCTAACACTTTTACACTCAGCCAAAAAGAAAGCCCTTTCTAATCGAGACCCAGCCCTGAGAGTCAGCTCCAGCACACTCCAGCTTTAAGTCCCTCATCCTTCTCATGCACACGGTGTTCCCTCCTCTCCACATTCCAGTTCCTTCTGCCTGGAATGCAACTTCTCTTCAACTGGGTCTGCTACACTCTTACTCCATTTCTTTCTTTCCTTTTCCTTTTGGCTGAGTGGCACCTGGAATTTTAATTCCCCGACCAGCTATTGGACCCGCACTCCCTGCAGTGGAAGCACAGATCCCTAATCACTGGGCCACCAGGGAATTCCCTCAATTTTCTAAAAAAATAGAAAAGCTTTCGACTATAGTATTTTTAGATGCACAAAAAAAGCCACAGAGATTGTGCAGAGACTGTCCATAAACCCCACAACCAGTTTCCCTTGTAGCTAAGGGGTTACTTTAGCATCATCATACATTTCCTCAGTGTTAGTGCCTTAATAGTGTCCGACTCTTTGCGACCCCATTGATTAAAGCCCACCAGCCTCCTCTGTCCATGGACTTCTCCAAGCAAGAATACTGGAGTGGGTTGCCATTTCCTTCTCCAGGGGATTTTCCAACCCAGGGATCGAACCCAGGTCTCCCGCATTGCAGGAGGATTCTTTACTGTCTGAGCCACCAGGGAAGATCTATTTTGGCTCAATTAAGTTTTAGGAAACCTCTACAAACTTCCATGTACAAAGGGAAAAAACTAAAGAAACGGTGTTGTTGTTTAGTCACCAAGTCATGTCCAACTCTTTGTGACTCTATGGACTGTAGCCCACTCGGCTCCTCTGTCCATGGGATTCTCCAGGCAAGAATACTGGAGTGGGTTGCCATTCCTTCACCAGGGGATCTTCCTGACCCAGGGATCGAACTCAGGTCTGCTGCATTACAGGCAGATTCTTTAATGTCTGAGCCTCATAACTAATGAAATATTTAGCTCAAATCTCCACCACTGATACAGAGCTGCAGTAGAAATGATCTTCCACTCTGGACCTAAGTCTGTGATCCTGCTGCGCTATTTGGATTTTTTATCTTGTTCCCTGGGATCAAAACCCTGTCTTCATAAACTGTCTCTACAGGCTCAGGCTCTTGGATTGGACCTTGCCTTGCTTATTCCAATCTCCAAAGTTTCTAACCTTGCCTGTGTCCTCTAGAAGACCAACTCTTTATTACTAATATAGATTTGGAACTTAGAGATATTAAATTAGCACATATTTAGGAGCCAATAGATCTATGTTCTAGGTATGTTTCCACCACTTATCTTAGTGACCGCAGCACATTTTACAGCATAGTACTAAATCACAAGAGGCTATAAATATTTTTGAATAAATTTATCTTCACTGAAATTCCATTTTCTTATCTATAAAATGGAATAAAAATGCCTTTCTACCTACCATGTTGAAGAGCTACTCGAAGAAGAAAAAGATTTTAAAATAATACATTACAAATTGGGGCTTACTCGGTGGCTCAGTGGTAAAGCATTTGCCTGCTAATGCAGGAGACACAGGTTCAATCCCTGATCTGGGAAGATCCTACATGCTGAGAACAGCTAGTCCTGTAGCTAGAGAGTAGCCCCCTCTCTGCAAAACGGGAGAAAAGCCTGCACAGCAACTAAGACTCGTCTCAGACAAGAATAAATAAAATTATAAAAAAACTTAAGAAAAAGCAGTAGGTTAAAAATCCATAATAACAAAGTAATGGATCAGGATATAAAAAGGTATGTACAATGTGACCTTAACTGTGTGTTTTTTAAAGGCAGTGGTTAAAGTGGGAAGAAATATATTTAAATACAATATTTGGATTTATCTTAGTGGTGGAATTATGAATAACCATGATTACCTTTTTATGCTTTTCTAGGCTTTTAACAGGTTTTTCTTTCCTTTCACAAAAAAAGGAAAATAAGATTTTGATAAAAATAACTAGCAAAGGTAATGAAGCCAAATCCCATCACATGTCCCTGTGTGATTGAGGGCTGAGTGGAAGGAAGCAATCAAATTATCTGTCACAAGGTCAAGGCCAGGGTGAGAGTCAGAACTCAATACAACAGTCCTCTGGCTACAAGGAGCTATGGTTGAGGTGCCCATCTCCCAGAGGAGGCGCACATCAAGGTTTGTGGGACAGCATCTTATATTCTAAAGTATTTCCAAGATGCTGTGGGGCCCAAGAACCTGTTGGGTTTGGAGACAGGGCAGTGGTCCCTCCTAGGACCCAACTCCATGCAGACAGGCAATCTTTCTCCACTAAGGAAGAAGGGCAGCCCCAAATTATGTTAGTTATTTCTTCAGCCATCCCAAGGCTAAGTCATTTAAATCAAACTGCAACTACATGAGAAAAAAAAAAAGATTCCTCCAACCTGTAATTATTATTCCTGTTTCTTTTGTCTGAAAGTATTTAGGGCTTAAAGATTTTAATTTTATTGTTTTTCAATACAGATTTCTCTCTCCCTGGCCTTCAGGCATCCTGTACTCTGACAAAGAAAGAAAAAATACTTCAAAGAGAAACCAAAATTCTGCCTTCAAACACATCAAAGTAACCATGTTCCAGGATCCTGGATCCTTCCAGTCGAGCAAGAAAGTTTATTATTCCCTCACATCGGCCTGAAGCCGAGAGCACTAAGCTGAGTGAATCTCTCTATTTCCACAAAGCCTTGAGCTCTTGCTCAAATCTTAAGACCAGAGTGGTAAACTCTCATCATTTCTGAGTGAGGCCATCTCTCTGAGTACCTGACATGTAAGATCAGAACACAGAAAGTCACATACTTTTCAAACAAAATCTTTTGTTTAAAAGACTGCAGTGGAAATTAAAAATAAAGTAAAATAAAAGCCTATAAATGGATTCCCAAACTTGCAGCCCATCAAGATTAGGAGAGACTGTATTCTGCCTCCCTCCTGAGGGTGCCTGGGGCTCCCAGTTCAGAAAGCTGGAGAAAAACTTTCAGATAATAAAAGCTAAATGAGGCTGATAGGCTTGATAAATGAGAAGCCAGAAAAATCTTTCACCCGGAGAAGTCCTGACACTTAGTCATATAGCTGCAGAACATTTCATTTGTACAAAGTGCATCTACATTGACTTTCCTCTTGCATTTTGCAGACAGAATTTTGTTTATGGGATCTATGAATTTATGGCCACAGACACCCACTTTTGACAGCTGACCTGTCAAGATCAGAGCCTGAAAAACTAATTTCTAGCACTGTTAAAACGAGAACTGCTGCTATTTGATAAGACAGCTATGGTTTTCATTCATTGCCAAGATCTGCTCTACCCAAACCAGAAGCGAAGATGGAGCCAGAGGTTACAGCACAATCATCACTTGAAAAGAGATATATGGTTTCAAAATCTGATGATGACAAACAAGTGTTCAAGAGATCAGCCAATTGGAGAATAAATTTCATAAACCATTGGTCTCAGGAAAATATATTTCTTTGAGTCAATCAGGGTGTTCTTCATGTTAGCATTTGAGTTGTGAGATACAGGGGTTTGGGACTTTGTGGCCTATCCTTATTAAATGCAGGACTATTAACCCTAAATGAGATGAACCTCATTTGGCAGATTGGGCTTTGTGGTCTGTCGTCTAGGTATAAAGGTGTTGTAAAGTGTTGGTTTCTTTCCCTAGGGAGGAGGAAGGAGAGAAGAGGCAATCCAACTGCTTTACAGCCCAGAATATGACCAGCTTCACACATCGAGCCTTGCCAATTCTTTGGGAGGGAAGGGGGAAGAGAAGAAGGAAAGCAGGTTTGCATGACCGCAAATCTCATGAATGTGTGCACACTCAGTCGCTTCAGCCATGCCTGACTCTCTGTGACCCTATGAACTGTAGCCACCAGGCATCTTTGTCCATGGGATCCTCTAGGCAAGAATACGAGCACGGGTTGTCATTTCCTACTCCAGGGAACCTAGTCTGACCTAGGGACTGAATCTGTGTCTCCTGAATTGCANGGGTCTCCTGCATTCCAGGCAGACGCTTTAACCCCTGAGCCACCAGGGAAGGTAATCAGGTACTATTAACGCTTCCACTACCCTGGTGCTCTCTGCCAGGCAGCCCAGTCTGATGGAACTTGGGGCTGGTTCCTATACCAGTCCTTGGCCTTGCTGCTGGATACCCTTACATTCCCAGGACCTGGTCAAGCAGCTGAAGGCAAGTGCTCTTGGGGAGAGATATGTACGTAGTCCCAGCCAAGCTGACCCTGACGCCTCTGTCTTCCTGAAAAGAAGAGCACTTGTGTTTCTTCATCTTCAGGAACAACCAGCTCCTTCTTGAATAGGTCTCCCTGACTCTTCCTTGACTAATCCCTGCATAAAAATGACTCTCTATAACCAGAGAGAACCGTCCTCCTGGGTGGTAAAAGATGATTTGCACGGTGATAGAAAAATAACATTTTTTATCCAATCCATAATTAGGTCTTGGAGAAACAAATTAAATGAAGGCAAAATTATATTTCTTTAAAGCATGAATACTGATCTACATAATGATGTACATTTAATGGTTTTAATTTCCAAGGGAAACTATTTTTAAAATGAGTTTGGAAAATATATTTTTCCCTTAAATTCTCTGTCTATAAAGTTGAGTCTCCAGGCCCGGTACTGCATTGCCCCAGCCTGCAATCCTAGCTAATTAGTGATGACATTTTAAACTTAATACAGCAAAAGCGTCTTCCACCTCTGGGGGTACCCTGCCACACAGGTGAAGAGCGTGAGAAAGAGCCCAGAGCATGGTCCATGGGAACATGCTCACTTCCCTCACACCACGTCCACCTCTAGGAACAACTGCTGTTATTGTGAATATATAACATGGCATTCTGACACCTGTTTGGCAGTAGTACAGAAACTTACCTCCTTGGGAGGCAGTGTCACAACAGGAAATTTGGAGTCACATGGCCTGACTTTAGCTCAGTCACAAATAAGATATGTGGAAAGTACTGACCTTCCATTGTTTTTTATCTTCTCAGATGGCGATTTTATATGGTGCAGCTCTATGAAATGCCAATATATGGCAACTGCACAACAGATTTCAGATGTTATTATTATTACTAGTTGCAGGAATTGGGCGACTCAGCTGTAAATGGAGCTGGCACCACCAACTCCTCAGGTTGTCTGGAAAAGTAGATGGAATTATATGAGATAATATACTTAGTACCCTTCCCAGCACACTGGCCAATTTCAAAATAATTTGGTTCCTTCCCTTTCCCAGTTTTCAGTTTGCCCTATTTGTTTGCTGTCAGGAAAATGGAATTAACTCAGCAAGCCATAGGCACCTTTCATGCTTTTATCTTTAAGCCTGCCCACATCTTGGAAGAGCAGTTGATAATAGTCACCCTCATCTTATTAACTCATTGGGGGCTTCCCAGGTGGAGCTAGTGGTAAAGAATCTACCTGCCAGTGCAAGAGATGCAGGTTCAATCCCTGGGTTGGGAAGATCCCCTAGAGGAGGACACAGCAACCCGTTCCAGTATTCTTGCCTGGAGAATCCCATGGGCAGAGCGTCTTCCACCTCTGGGGGTACCCTGCCACGCAGGTGAAGAGCATGAGAAAGAGCCTAGAGCATGGTCCATGGGAACATGCTCACTTCCCTCACACCACGTCCACCTCTAGGAACAACTGTTGTTATTGTGAATATATAACATGGCATTCTGGCAGTCTGCAGTCTGTGGGGGTCACAAAGAGTTGGACATGAGTGAAGAAACTTAGCACCAGGGAGACAAATGTCAATATTAATAAATGTGTATTTGCAATATTCTCCATGGGTTTTCAAGCACAATATCCCCGATTTTCGCATTTTCTCTCTCCTAAGAGCCCCATGGAATTACCCCTGGATTTCCTGTATGGTAGCCATTCTGCTTGGCTGTAGCAATTTGAGGGTTCTTGACCTTCCAGGGCAGGGAAAGTTGCATCTCACAGATACCAAGCCCCAGCAGGGCCATCAGACTCCACTTGCGGCAGTGGAGTTAGCTGATAGCATGGGCAGAAGCTGTTTCTTCAGCATTGCAGATTTGCCCACCAACCACTCACATCCACGTGGCTTCAGGTCCGTGGCATTGACAATCCAACAGTAACACCTCTAACCTGGAGTTAGAGCTCCTGGCTTGTGGACCCTTACTGAAATCTTGACCAAATCTTCAATAGATAAAGAGACTCTGAGCTCAGATGAACAAATGAAAAGTGACTTTTTACACGTATCCTAGAAAGACAGGGGCCCGGTGGACCTCCAGGCATTTGCCATACACTTTCAGTTTGTCCTCTCAAAGATTCAGAGACCAGCTTTATACACTTCCTTGACCCCAGAGAAGCCAACCTATTAGCTCCTGCTCCCGCATCAGATGGAAGATCCACATTTCAAACACGCGTGCTTTCACCTTCAGGGGGTTATAGATCACACCCCTAAACCAAGAATCTTTGAAGACAACTTGTTTAGGTTTCAGCACAGTTAGGGATGTGTGGAGAGGAAGAATCGATTCCTGTTCTTTCCAGTTTTTGATCACACGTTCTAACAAATACCTCCTGATCCCTTTCTATGCAGCTAAGCTGGGGACTGGAGAACCAGGACTGAACAAATGATGAGGCCCCTGCTCTCACAGAGGGTACCCACAGTGTACGGGGTAAGAGGCACACCCTTACCCCTGTGAATTAGCGTGTACGCTGAGGCTGCTGTCCTGTGGAAGCAAGTTCACAGCACCCAACCCAATCCAGTGTCATCAGGGGAGCCCTCTTTTGCTATTGAAGTATAATTGATTTACAATATTGTATTAATTTCAGGTTATAGTGAAGTGATTCTATTATACATATGTCCTTTTCAAAATTCTTTTCCAATATAGGTTTATTGCAAGATACTGAATGTAGTTCCTTGTGCTAAATCCTTATTGTTTATCTGTTTTATACATGGTCATTTGTAACTGTTAATCCTGTACTCCTGATTTATTCCTCCCTCACTTCCCCTTTGGTAACCAAGGTTTGTTCTCTATGCCTGTGAGTCTGTTTCTGTTTTGTAAATAAGTTCATTTGTATTATTTTTTTGAGTCCATATATAAGTGATATCATCTGATATTGGTCTTTAGGGGAGGCAATGACAATAAGTTCTAAAGGGCTGGTGTTAGTTAACCCAAGGGAGGAAGGAAGGGTGGAGGCCAGGAGACAGGCAAACCTGGCGTGTGTCCCCAGGCGGTCAGGCTCTAATATTACAAACTCTCAAATCCCTGGGATCCGCATTGCCATGGTCCATCCGTCCACCACACACTTCATAACACCCTCATATTCTCCCCCAAACACACATATCCTTTCAAAGTCCCCTTCAGCAGCTCATTTGAGTATTCCAAGCTGAATTCTGCAATTCAGAAGAGGTAAGGCTACCACAAGAACAGAGAACAAAAGAAATGCTTGAAACAGAGAAACATTTTTACCAGCCTACTTGAAATGTAGTTTGCTTCTCTCTGATATGTTGAAAACACTGAAAAGCCTTTCCAAATATCTCCAACATCTGCTGAGTGAGGCCAAACGCACCCTCCCTTTTGCTCCACCCACCATCTCTATATCCATCAAGCCTCATATTAAGTGACGCTCAATTACGACATGTATAATTTTGTATCACGTTCCTCAATCAAGAGCCCGTGCTGGGGCAGTCTTTCTCCCACTGTCCTCTGGGTGTGCTCAGTTATATTGACGAAACACACGTGCATGATAATTAAATTTGGCATAATTACTTTTCCAAATGATCACTGACATTCCATTGTTCTGAAAGGATTAATCCTCAGAGCCTTCCTTATGCAGTCTGTTTCTTGGATCTAAATGAGAGTTCAGATAATATAATTTATAATAACCACAATCCCTAATGCACACTTTAATATATCCTTTCTTCGTTACAGTCATTTGCTGGTAAAATCCTGCCAAATTAGAATTCTCCCAGGATGCCAAGCTACCTGTCCGTAGATGCTGACCGCCCTGTCAGCCAGTCCACTGCAAGTCCCTCCCCGATCCGCCCTGACACAAGGACTGTATCTCAGTCAACTTCCTCCTCTCTCTAGCTAAGCCTTGGGCAACTCCACGGGCCAAGGAGAGGGAACGGGTCACTTGCTCTCTTCCTGCTGACCCAAAAGGTGACTGGGCTTTGCCAGGACAGAGAGAGGGTACTGGGGGAGGAAAAGGGAACCCCTAGTCCTAATGTTTAAAAATGCATGACAGGTTGGAGCCAGTGGGAGAAGTGAGTGCCTGCTATGAACCAGGTGATTTGCCAGCTGCCTGATGGAACATTAGCTCACTGATTAACAAAATGATCCCAGGAGATGGCTGTGTCTACCTTTAAACCTAGACTAAAGCCACACAACCAGCGCAGGGCAGGCTAGAATTAGCAACTACCATTTATCTATGGAGCTCAAAATCTCACGCTCTTTCTGGAACCTTGGAAATCACAGGGGAACACAGAGCATCTGGAGAGAGGAGGTGGGTGGACAGCAAGCTGGCAAAGATCCCCTGTGGCTTGAGCCAGAGGTGCTGCCCTCCTTCAAAAATCAAGACACCCTTTGGGAAAACAGGTGGGGGTCACTGGAGTCTCTGTGATCAGTGACCCCACACCAGCTGCCCCCACGGCCCCACCGGAGCCAGAATCCCCTCTCCTGTCTGGCTTCCCCATCAGAGTATCTGTGTTCTATTCCTTGTAGGAAAGGATGCTATGGCCACCTGGTCAAGGATGCCCACTGAGATGACAGTTCTCGGCTATAGTTTCTCCTATGAAGAAGAGAAAACGCCATGATAAACTTTGCAAGGCTGTGCTGGGGAGGACCTGGGGCTGCCCATGGCCTTGCGTCTCACTGAAGGCCTCCTGGTGGACTAACGGCTGACACTCCATTTTCCCATCACACCCTGACAATGTGCCTCTACCCCAGCACCTTCTGATTGACATGATGCAACGTATCACATAAAAACATGTCCTCAATGCTAGGTCAGTTTCTTATAACAGTGCCAATTTATCTGGTTAAGTAAACATCAAGTGACGAAACATTACCCGCAGACATCAAAACATGGGCCTCATTTATAACACAATTTTTACCTCATTCCCTGGAAATGGATAGCAAAAATAGCAATCACAAGGAGATTTGGGTATTCCTGCAATTTTAAACAGCATCTTCTGCATTCGTTAGAATCTTCAGTATTTAGACAGATTTGAATATGTATAACATTTATTAACTGTAACGTTAGCTCTGACATTTCAATTTAATCAGTGTTACTACAGACAAGTAAAGTAATTCTCTCATACTCATACATAAACAGTATTATCTTTTCATTTCCAAAAGGTAGCGTTTCGTGATCTAAGACACTCAGGGAATAATTTCATCTCTGTGCGGGGAGGCAGATGAGGAAATCCAGCAAGTTCTCTGTGAGACTGCATTTGAAGATTAAATCATACATAAATTACAGAGGCCACAGAGAAGACCTCTGGAGACAGCTGGATGCTTCCAAATTAGTTCATAATAAAAGCTAAATAAATATGTTTTCTGCTCACAGAAATCCAGTTTGTTCAGAAATAGGATGATGAGCCTATGAAATGGTGAGACTTTCCATGAAGGGTGAGGGCAGGTGATCCCTAAAGGCCCAAGAAGTCTTTCCCAGACCACGGAGCAGACATGTATAATAATCAGAGAGGGGTGCGGTCTTTCTACCCTGCTGGGTGCTGTCTTGCAGAGTGATACTTCCAGAAGGGCAGTGCAGAAATCCCCAATCAGAGTGATTTTTAGTAGGGGGACATGTGGCAAATACACCCACCGCGTGGCCTTAGAAATAAATGCAGGTCTTTTGCCTGGCCTCAAGTGGCACTTTTTGGTAGAATTGCAAGCCCTCGGTGAGACCCTTAAGGAAGAGAGAAAGTAGAAGTGAAGAAGGCCTCCCTGGTCCCTTTAAGAACCAGCCTTCTGGGTGTGGAGAAACTCAGCCATCTAGGCTGCTGTAGGTAATCAATCCATAGGCACCAAACAGTCCAGAGCAAGCTAGGACCCAGGACATGCTGGGCAGAGATAAGTGGATGAATGTCCAACCTCTACTATGGGGAAACCCTGAGAAACACACTTAGACTTTATTCCCAAATCTACTCCAACTAGGTTAGAAACCTGTATCTTCAAGTGAATCCTCCCCAACGTATATACTGTCATCACCCTTGATCCACTCATAAAAAAGCAGCTAGAGTTTGCTCTCACTTTAGCTTACACTTCTGATTAATGTTGAATGAAAACAGGATTCAAAGAAAAGAGCAAAATGGAAAACAAAAATCAGAATCACTAAATACATGATATTACTTGGCTGTGCCACGTAGCATGTGGGATCCTATTTCCTGGACGAGGGATTGAACCCATGCCCCCTGCAGTGGAAATACAGAGTCTTAACCACTGTACCACCAGGGAAGTCTCAAAGTGAGACTTCTGTAGCTCCAAGCCATGAAGCGCCATCAGACTATATAGTACAAATACAGCAAGGATTAGGCCCCATAAAGAACAAAGCAAGTGGTTAGATAGCCTTTTTGAGGATGTCCAGTGTATCTTTAAACAGATATAGAGTTTATGGTATTTCAGGTGCTGTACAAAGCAACTGAAATATATCTCATTTAAAAGAATCCCATACATTCACATTATTGGGAATATCGCAGATCAACCAGATGAAACTGAGGCTCAGAAAAGTTACACAACTTTTGGTCACACCACAACAAACTGGGAACGGGAGTCTTCCATCATTTCTGATGTGTGGAACTCTCCAGAAGGTATAAGAAAGGACAATGGTTACCCTATGGAGCTCTGCACGCAGTGGGGGATTTAATTACCGCTACTGCTGCTGCTAAGTCACTTCAGTCATGTCCGACTCTGTGCGACCCCAGAGATGGCAGCCCACCAGGCTCCCCCGTCCCTGGGATTCTCCAGGCAAGAACCCTGGAGTGGGTTTCCATTGCCTTCTCCAATGCATGAAAGTGAAAAGTCAAAGTGAAGTCGCTCAGTCATGTCCGACTCTTAGCAACCCCAAGGACTGCAGCCCACCAGGCTCCTCCATCCATGGGATTCTCCAGGCAAGAGTACTGGAGTGGGTGCCATCACCTTCTCCATGGAGATTTAACTAAAGGGGATCATTTAGACCTCAGGAAATTTCTGCTATTCTAGCAAATTGGTCATATGGTGAAGGGAGACCCCTAGCTATGTGCTCACATTCCCCTTTAATTTTGTAAAATTTGAAAAAGTACAGTACATAACAAATCAGTTAAGGCCACAATTCCACTCCAACTTCCTTTAGCCACACTTTTTCTTACATTTACTACTGTTGGAATCTGCCTAGCAATGCAAAGACCCAGGTTCAATCCCCGGGTCAGGAAGATAGCCTGGAGTAGGAAATGGCTACCCACTCCAGTGTTCTTGCCTGGAGAATTCCATGGACAGAGGAGACTGATGGGCTACAGTCCATAGGGTCGCAGAGTCGGACGTGACTGAGTGACAAACACTTTCAGTACCATCGGAGCAGCAGGTAGAAATTTGAGGAAGTTAAATTTTGTATGTTTGGTTTGAGTCTGGTGGGACACTGCTCCATGATCTAAGGGTATTTCTGTGCACAGTTCCAGCTCTCCCAGGAGGCAATCCAGGATTTCTGTAAGTCAAACTNTAGCAACCCCAAGGACTGCAGCCCACCAGGCTCCTCCATCCATGGGATTCTCCAGGCAAGAGTACTGGAGTGGGTGCCATCACCTTCTCCATGGAGATTTAACTAAAGGGGGTCATTTAGACCTCAGGACCTTTCTGCTGTTCTAGCAAATTGGTCATATGGTGAAGGGAGACCCCTAGCTATGTGCTCACATTCCCCTTTAATTTTGCAAAATTTGAAAAAGTACAGTACATAACAAATCAATTAAGGCCACAATTCCACTCCAACTTCCTTTAGCCACACTTTTTCTTACATTTACTACTGTTGGAATCTGCCTAGCAATGCAAAGACCCAGGTTCAATCCCCGGGTCAGAAAGATAGCCTGGAGTAGGAAATGGCTACCCACTCCAGTGTTCTTGCCTGGAGAATTCCATGGACAGAGGAGACTGATGGGCTACAGTCCATAGGGTCGCAGAGTCGGACGTGACTGAGTGACAAACACTTTCAGTACCATCGGAGCAGCAGGTAGAAATTTGAGGAAGTTAAATTTTGTATGTTTGGTTTGAGTCTGGTGGGACACTGCTCCATGATCTAAGGGTATTTCTGTGCACAGTTCCAGCTCTCCCAGGAGGCAATCCAGGATTTCTGTAAGTCAAACTGTGTCCCCTTAGCTGGCCTCATGCGACCATGGTGAGGAGGTGAGGTCATGTCACGGCAATATACCCTGGCACAGGAAGTGTTGTGGCAGTGGAGGAGAAACAAGGTTTAAAATAAACCATGTCAGCAGCAAGCCATGGAAAAATCTTCTAAATCTTACAACTCACATATGGACATCCAAATTTGACAATAATCTTAAATATCCAAGACCTTAGCAATGATGAGAAGCAGAATAAAGCTTTTCTAACTGCTAATTTAAAAAGCTTTCAATCAACCGTACTAGAGGATAGATTTAATTATCTTTCTATTCTTCTTACATAAAATTAAATGTAAAGAGATGGTCACATGAAGAGAGGGTCAAACAGTAGCCAAAAGACATAGCGGAAAGTTTATAGACCATGTGCCGGGCAGTCTGTGTGTGTATTCTATGTGATTTGTTGTATTTGTCGTCCTTTTCATGTTTTTTGAATGATTGGTGCTATGATTTATATTCTCAGTAAATACATATTCATTTTCATGTCTGATTTCATATTCACAATTTCATATTCTTTTCCTTAAAAATGCTCTGAAATTGCATACACTTCCTGTCTCACAAAACCTGGATGCATCCTGCCTGCCAAGCTAACCAGAACTGAAAGATCTTCTTCACAGTGCATCTATGTCTGTCTGATTCCTCTGCAATCAAATTCACACACACGATTGTCAATCCCAAAGAGGTCTAGAATTTCTTTTTAATGAACATTTGAGTCTTTTGGAGAACAAGGCCCCAGGACTTGATATCAGAAGTTAGATTTCTCGTGTGCAGCTCCTTATCTTATTGTAAGGGTTGTAACCAATATTCCCCTTTTTTGCTTTGCCTGCTAGAAAATACCGAGCCAAATCAGCATCTGGTGCAAATGCAGCCATTGTAAGTCTAAGTCACACTTTTATGAGCCTGTCTTCCTTTTTAACCATCATCCCCAATATCCCAGCTTTATGACTTTCTTGTCCTTCATTATCAAATTCTGCCAGTTATTCTTTCTTATCTGCTTTAGTTTCTTTAGCTACTTCAAATTCTTTATTGAATCAGATTCATTAAAAATTCAAATAAGTTAAAAGGCTTATCTATATACAATGAACAAGCTTATTTTTATAAGGAGAAATCAACTTTATATAGAAATGCATTCATTTACAAACAGGACCCAAAGTCCTGAGTTATTTACATTTTAATGGACTTTTCAGCTTGCGGTTAATCATCCCATTGGCAAGCGTTGTTGGATGAGGCAGATGGAAAGGGGAGAGGATGGAATTCAGGTGAAGGGTGTGGGCATGTCTTTAGTGCTCTCTTCATAAACTTCACAGCTGATATTTACTCCCACCTTTATGTTTTTATTTCCCAAACATAGCTCCACCCCACTTCTAACAAGGCACAAGACACACCAAGATGAATTCCAAAATTATCATAGCTTCAATAGGATCAAATTAAAACTAAAAAAATACTAGAAGAAAACATGAAAATTTTATTTAACAACCTAGAGTCCATTAAGGGGAGAAGGCAATGGCACCCCACTCCAGTACTCTTGCCTGGAAAATCCCATGGACAGAGGAGCCTGGTAGGCTGCAGTCCATGGGGTCGCTGGGAATCAGACACGACTGAGCGACTTCACTTTCACTTTTCACTTTCATGCATTGGAGAAGGAAATGGCAACCCACTCCAGTGTTCTTGCCTGGAGAATCCCAGGGATGGAGGAGCCTGGTGGGCTGCCGTCTGTGGGGTCGCACAGTAGGACACAACTGAGGCTACTTAGCAGCAGCAGCAGCAGCAGCAGTCCATTAAAAGAAAAAAGATGGTAAATGGACTTACAAACATCTTCCATGTGGTAGAAAATAATGATGATGACAATAATAGTAAGTAAAGTATAAAAGTAACAATATTCTAGAGAAAATATTGTCAGTGCATAGCACAAAGGGTCATAATCTCCCTTATGTATACAAACATCTGCAAATCAACAAGAAAGAATATCAACAACCCAATTTTTAACATGGAGAGTTATATGAATAGTGGCTAACAGGAAAAGAAAAACAAGTGGGTCTAAAACATCTGGAAAGATACATAGCCTTTATAAATGTAAATTCCAATTATTCTGTTACTTTTTGACCTATCAAGTTGGCAAGTATCTCAGTTTGGTAAGACAGGGTCCTAACAAAGCTGTAAGAAACTGGTACCTCCGTGCCTTGTTGGGGGTTGTAGAAACTGACAGGACCCCTATGGAGTGTATCTTGGCAATGTTTAGTGATATTACACACACATCCTTTTAAATCAGCAATTCTATTTCTAGATATTTATTCTTAAAGGTAATTCTCACAAGCTTATGAGTTAATATATATTCAGTGTTAGTCATTCAATGATGTTTTCAATAGCAAAAGATTAGAAATAGCTTAAATGCCCCTCAACTGGGTACTGGTAGGATAAATCATGCTCCATTCACTCACAGGAAAGTATTATAGCTATAAATAGACAAATAAAATACCCGTAGACATACATCTGTAAAAACTGAAACAAGAAGTACTTTCTGAATTATTAAAATAACCACAAGAATATCAGTAGATAAGGGAAGGGGTTAAGGTCTATATATACATTCTTATGTGCCTGTATGTCATTTAAAAAAAGATAGGCAATGAGGTGTCTATTCAGGCAGGGAGGAAATGAGGACTGAACACACAGGAGCCGGTCTGCTTGTCAAAGTGGGGACCAGGCAGAGAGGAGCATTTCTACTATATACTATTTTAATACTTAAAGAGATTTTTCGAACCCTATGAACACATTACATAATTAATTTACAAGTTAAGAAAAATTCTAGTGTGATGAATTTTAATAACAGTACCTGCCTGAGTTCTATACTACATTAGAAAAACTGACAAATACTTTCTGTTAGTGGTTGTCATTAGCAAGCTGGCCAGTTAGATGCTGTGGACTGAAAGCCCTGGGTGTGCATGCCGACCCTGGCCCTAACGAGCTCCATGATCCTGGAGGATCACTCAATACCCCCGGGCCTTGCATGTTGGAGGAGACAGTAAGTAAGGCCTCTGCTGCTCTGAAAGAAGCTACAGGAAGCTAGCCAGCAGATCTGGATGCCATAGGCCCAAGAACGAGCACTGAACATATGTCTATGAAATAAAATTAATCCTCAAAGAAATCCTGCTTTTATAAATAAGAAAAGTAAGTCTTAGGTCAATTTAATGATTTTCTCAACAAAGGGCATGGAACAGAGAAGTAGTAGAAGATAAAATACGAATGGTTAATAAATAAATAAGAAATGCCCCGCCCTCGTGAGTAAAATAGAGAACACGCCTTTATAAGACAGCGTTGGGATCCTGGCTGGGGCAGAGCTAGGTCACCTATGCAGAGCGTGGGTATGACTTAGAGCACCAAGGACCTGAAAGGAAGTGACAGGAGGGAAACCACTCCTAACGGCCAGCCCCCCAGATGGAAGGGCTTCTACCAAGAGCCACAACTCAGGCTGTCACCCTTGGACCCTTGCACACAGACAAGCAATCGCTGCAAGCTCCCAGGGTGCACAGGGAGCACCAGCCCTGGCAGACGGGGTCCTGGGGGTGTGGGGTCAGCCAAGAGCCCAGGCTCAGGGGATGCGCCCACAGGCAGCACGCCTTTCCATCCTATGAGGCAGGCGGGGAACCCTCGGGGCTCACAGCCAGGGGAGCAGGGTATGGAGGGACGCGGTGACGATCAGCCAGCTCAAGGAGGAAAGATGCGGCCGGCAAGGGGAGCCAAGATGAGCGCCAGCAGCGTTCCTCCAGGGCCAGCCTGTCAAGATCCGTAAATACATAAAAAATACATTGTGCCTCTCAAGAACTCTACTTAATACACCATGGTGACTTGAATAGGAAGGAAATCCCCAAAGGGAGGGGATTTATGCATAGGTATAGCTGATTAATTTTGCTATACAACAGAAGCTAATACAACATTGTAAAACTACTATCGTCCAATAAGAACTCATTTAAAAAAAAAAGAAGTATGGTGACTCTCTTCTCCATTTGCCACTTATAGGCCCTTAGGATACTGCTATGAACACAAAAGATGCAGTTCCTGACCTCAGGAAGCTCACTTTCCAGTAGATGGGAAGGACCCCTAAGAGGCCATTTCAGAGCAAGGAGACAAGTAGGCTGCGTGTATGAGGCTGCCGTTCAGGATTTTAACTGTCAATAAGAAACCAAAAATTTCCACCAGAAAAAAAGACCTCAGTAATGAACTTCAGAAAGACTGCGGAGCTGGACATGAAGAACACAGAAGTTCCTCAAAGCTGGGCCATGACAGATACCAACTAGGGAGAGTGTGAAGCAATCCAACATCCCCAGGAAACGACAATATTTAAAGGGATGCGAAGGAGAGAAAAAGCACCTGGGAAGCCTAAGAGGGAACTACCTATTTAAACAGAAATGTTTTTATGTTGTCATTTTTCAAAATATTTTCATAGAAGTACAATACATCTCTTTCTGCCTGTTGTTCATGTAACTGAGCTGCTGTTGGAGGAAAGTTGGGTGGCAACTTTCATGTGAGGGTAGCGTGCACCTCGAAAGGCCCCAGCCTGGGGATGCCTTGCTTCATTTGCTGGTATCTCCCATGCTGAAGGCCTTCAGGCAAACAGGGAAAACACATCAAATGGAAACAAGACTTGCTTTTTGTTTCCCTGCCTTCCTCTGCCAGAGAAATCTAAACCCTGCCTTGGGGACATGATATCTCTTCTCTCCAATGGGGGAGGCCTCAGTTTTCCTGCCAGAGTTTCAGCACTGCCATTCAACTCAGGCACTGCTTACTAAGCAAGTCTTCCCAGTTGCCACTAGCGGTAAAGAAAGTGCCTGCAATGCAGGAGATGTAAGAGAGGCAGGTTCGATCCCTGGGTTGGAAAGATCCTCTGGAGGAGGGCACAGCACCCTACTCCAGTATTCTTGCCCAGTGAATCCCATAAACAGAGGAGTCTGATGGGCTATGGTCCCACAGGGTTGCAAAGAGTTGGACACGACTGAAACGACTTAGCAGGCGTGCACACACTGTGCCAGGCCCCGCTCCTAGAAGACACTAACTCCCAGATGTTTCAGAAGGAGGGAGCCCGACAGGACAATAAACGCCTTGGCAAATCCAAAAAGAAACACAGCCTCAGCTGTTCCTCACCCTGCACAGTCCCTGCTTCTCTGTTTTAATTAAAACATGTCGAATACCAGAATGATTGGACAGCATCTGACAACGTTACCCACTCTACAAGCAGAAACGTGATGAGGTTAATTACATCGTCTAAAGAGGTCCTAACTGCCCCTCCCAGGCATGTTCTATCATTTTGCCCCTGAGCGAGCAGTCAGTAATAGCAGCTAATCTCACACAACAGACACTGGCAAGTCAGCTGCCGAGGTGAGGATGGAACGAGAAACAGGCAAGTGGAATGCAGAAGAGGGGATGGATGGGTGGCTTCCGCACAACACTGAGTACAGGTCCTTTGCATTGGGACCTGGTTGGCTAGAGTCTAGGGTTGATGGAGAGATGCCTGCAGGGGCCAAGAAAGGAGAGCTGACAAGGGCAGGGGGCAGCTGCGGACAGAGTCTCAGTTTATCCACTTTCCACAGGCGTGAGTCCTGATGGCATCATTTGCTGCAACTCGGGAGGTACCTGGTCAGGAGTGGACAGGACACGAGAAGGACAGCAGCTCGACTCTGTGTCATCACACAGAGCTGAGAGAACATTGCCAGCCCCGCACTTACCCCCAGCCGGAGGATTTCAAAATACATCTTCTATCTGGGAAAGGAGGGGCTGCTAGACCTCTGTCCATGAATTGCTTTGCTCCCATGGGCACTCTAGCCCAAATGAACAAAGAGCCAAGGCCACCAGCAGCTGGGGTTCTGGGAACTTCAATGGCCCGCAGATCCCCACAGACTCACAAACCAACGTGTGCTTGGAGGAGGTCGTGGGAGGGCTGGAAGGAGGAGAACCAGTGAGAAATGGGGTTGCAGAGAAGGGAGCCTGCTTCTCACCCTCCACCACTGGGCTAAGGTCCTGTCTCGCCAACTACTATTCACGTGACCTCAAGCACATTGCTCAGCCTCAATCAACCTCAGTTCCCACACTGGGGAAATGTGGACCATAATCCTTCCTAGAGTGCAGCGGCCAGGATGGAATAAAAGTGTTAGTCACTCAGTCACATCCGACTCTTCGCAACCCCGTGGATTACCCCATCAGGCTCCTCTGTCTATGGACTCCTACAGGCAAGAATACTGGAGTGCACAGCCAGTCCCTTCTCCAGGGGATCTTCCCAACCCAGAGATGGAATCCAGGTCTCCTGCATTGCAGGCAGATTCTTTACCATCTGGGCCATGAGAGAAGCCCAAGGAGAGATGATACTTAAAAGGTGGCATGCAGCAAGCCTGATGTGAGATGAGCTACATCAATGATACTCATGAGCCACCATCCCTAACACCCAGTCTGGAGGCAACCCCTCTGGACCAGGCCCTACTTCAACCCCTTCTAAACTATGTGATTCTGGATGAGTTATATACCTCCTTCTGCCTCTTTTTAAGAAACTGGAGGCAAGGATCAGTTCCTAAGTCACAGAAGTATGAGGATTAAATTCATTATCAGATATAAAGTGCTTCAGATAATTTCTGACATGTAGTTAAGTGCTTAATAAAGATGGGTTCAGTTCAATTCAGTTCAGTTCAGTCGCTTAGTTGTGTCTCTGACTCTTTGCGACCCCATGAATCACAGCACACCAGGCCTCCCTGTCCATGACCAACTCCCGGAGTTCACTCAGACTCGTGTCATCAAGTCAGTGATGCAATCCAGCCATCTCATCCTCAGTCGTCCCCTTCTCCTCCTGCCCCCAATCCCTCCCAGCATCANTGCAGCCATGAAATTAAGACACTTGCTCCTTGGAAAAAAAGCTATGACCAACCTAGACAGCATATTAAAAAGCAGAGACATTACATTGCCAACAAAGGTCCATCTAATCAAAGCTATGTTTTTTTTTTTTTTTTTCAGTAGTCTTGTATGTATGTGAGAGTTGGACCACATAGAAAGCTGAGCACTGAAGAATTGATGCTTTTGCACCTTGTTATTGGAGAAGACTCTTGAGAGTCCCTGGGACTGCAAGCTGATCCAACCACTCCATCCTAAAGAAAATCAGTCCCAAATATTCATTGGAAGGACTGATTCTGAAGCTGAAGCTCTAATACTTTAGCCATCTGATACAAAGAACGGACTCATTTGAAAAGACCTTGATGCTGGGAAAGATTCAAGGCAGGAGAAGGGGACGACAGAGGATGAGATGGTTGGATGGCATCACGAACTTGATGGATAT
Source organism: Neotragus pygmaeus (assembly GCA_006410875.1). Taxonomy (NCBI): domain Eukaryota; kingdom Metazoa; phylum Chordata; class Mammalia; order Artiodactyla; family Bovidae; genus Neotragus; species Neotragus pygmaeus. Next base: position 1,477,709 of record SJYV01015684.1, on the reverse strand, counting down.
GAGTTTAAGCAAGCTCCAGGAATTGGTATTGGACAGGGAGGCCTGTTGAGTCCATGGGGTCCCTAAGTGTCAGACATGAATGAGCAACTGATCTTAACTGAACTGAGTTTTCAAAAATAGATTATTTGTGAAAATTAAAAATGAATAAATCAATAAAAATACACACATTTGCTATAACACTATGTAACAGTGTTATCTGCTTTTATGAGCGTAAAGGGGAAAATGTTAAGAAAAGTTAAATATAATGTCATTGTTTAATCACTGTTGCTAGTAGGAAATGCTGTTCAGCTTTTGAATAAATTTCAATGAGCCATAGATATTTTCAGTGATAGGTTTTAGTTACTGATATCGTTAAGACTATTTATGTCTTCAGTTAGATTTGGAAAACAAAAAATATTCCAGATATTTGAATTCTACAAAAGAAAGTGTGGTTTTATTAAATGATGTTGAAAATTAGCTCATTTCAGTGAAAATAAAATGGATGTCCTATACAATTTAAGATATATGAAGAAAAGCAAAACAAAAATTGCTTTTTATGTACTCAAATGTCTTATTTATTGAATTGAGCAAATAAAAATATAAGTGGAAAACATTTCAAAAATATAGAATCTATTGTTATCAGGAGTTTTAAGATTCAAAATTGCCATCCTTTGGATTATTATTTTTTAACACTTTTACTCCACTCATAACAATCATAGTCCCTAAGAATGTATCTGGGAATAATAGTGTCAGCATTGTTTGTTTGTTTTCTTCAAAACTTGAAAGAACATCGACCTAGTAGTTCGGTGTGCACCAGGAAGCATCCTATGAGTAGTTTCAGGATGTCAGAAAACAAAAGTCTTCAGAACAGTGAGGTCCACAGAGGTCTCATAAACTCTGAATACTTACAAAACTGTAATCACTTATTGAGCTCTAATGCTCTGGTAAGCCTTTGAAGACTCTGAAACAAACAAACAATTTGAAATGTTTTCATTTCTCAGTCAGAACCTCTTTTCATAGATTCCCATATAGCTGTAATTCTAGAAATCTTTTCTTTCAAATAAAATAATACCATGGTTATTTAAAACTTTTCAAAAGTGTACTGCTGAGCTAAATTTGAAAAATTTTTTTAGTATATAAGTACTATGATTTTCATTAAAGAGATGTTAGTTTTGTCACTAAAATGATTGTCATTTTCAATTTTGTGAAATGTCAATTCAAATAAAGGAAGTTTTATCTTATACAAGTAAATGATTTACCTTTTAAAACAGAAAGCAAATAGGTGATATTGTTTAATAGTCACCTCCAATTTTAATTTTTTACATACTCTGATATAAAGGTGAGAATAAGAAGATTTTTCAGTATTACAAATTTTATGTTTCTTGTCAACTTTTAAAAGAAGGAAGTTTTGCCACTCCACTTGCAATGCCACTTACTTTGCAATGTTTATTATTAGCATTTTATTTATGATTTATATTTAAAGATTGATGTGACTTTTATTAAATTAAAATAAGTATACAAGACAAAAATGTTTGCTGAAAATATTAACTGAATTGTTTTCTTATTTGCTGATTAAGTTTAGTGAATGCAAGAGAAAGTTACACAAATGTGAAAATATATATAGATTCTATAGAAACTTGGCTTACCTAATTATAGAAAAGGTGAACTATATGGAGACAAACAAATTAACATTATATACTTCAGCTTCTACTGAGATACTAAAGTACTTATTAGAATAGGGGTTTCCCTGGTGGCTCAGACATTAAAGAATCTGCCTCCATTGCAGGAGACTCGAGTTTGATTCTTGTGTCAAGAAGCTTCCCTGGAGAGGAAAATGGCTACTCACTCCAGTATTCTTGCCAGAGAATCCCATGGTCAGAGGAGCCTGGCAATCTACAGTCCATGGTGCCACAAGAGAGTTGGACATGCCTGAGCAATTAACACTACCATTAATACTAAGTGCAGTAGTTAGAATTCTGTTAAATATGATCTTAAACTAAGGGTTCAGATGTGACAAATATGAGAAATGAATGAATAGAACAATATCCAACTAAATAGAAAAGTCCAAGGTTAATTACCATCATGTTATTATATTAAAGATGAGTAGAACATTCACTCTGCAAATAAATCTTAGTATAATAAAACATCTGTCACATTTGTCTTGATAACCTGTTTTTTTAAAATTATTTGTCCTGAAGTTATTTCAGTACACATACATATACTGAAAGAAACTGAGGTTATTCATCAGCAGAATTCTGATCATAAATATTATGAAATAGAGAGAAAGCCGTTGCATTCTTTTACATAATGGTAAAATTCATTGTAAGTAATATGCAAAAATCTTAGAACTCTCACTTTTTTTTGAGGTGAGTAGCTTTTTGAATAAAAATAGAGTTGAGAGTGAGTACTGAAATAATTTTGCCTAAATAATATCTGTATCAGATAAGTTTACTGAGGCTCCTCTACTAATTTGTCCAGCAAAGCAGTGACATTGTAGGGATAAACTCTGAGTTCTTTTCCATTTAACTTTCTACTATGCTACTTTTTTTTCCAATGAGTCAACTCTTCGCATGAGGTGGCCAAAGTACTGGAGTTTCGCTTCAGCATCATTCCTTCCAAAGAAATCCCAGGGTTGATCTCCTTCAGAATGGACTGGTTGGATCTCCTTGCAGTCCAAGAGACTCTCAAGAGTCTTCTCCAACACCACAGTTCAAAAGCATCAATTCTTTGGTGTTTAGCCTTCTTCACAGTCTAACTTTCACATCCATACATGACTACTGGAAAAACCATAGCCTTGACTAGACAGACCTTAGTCGGCAAAGTAATGTCTCTGATTTTGAATACGCTATCTATGTTGGTCATAACTTTTCTTCCAAGGAGTAAGCATCTTTTAATTTCATGGCTGCAGTCACCATCTGCAGTGATTTTGGAGCCCCCCAAAATAAAGACTGACACTGTTTCCACTGTTTCTCCATCTATTNTTCAAAAGCATCAATTCTTCGGCGCTCAGCCTTCTTCACAGTCCAACTCTCACATCCATACATGACCACAGGAAAAACCATAGCCTTGACTAGACGGATCTTAGTCAGCAAAGTAATGTCTCTGGTTTTCAATATGCTTCCAAGGACTAAGCGTCTTTTAATTTCATGGCTGCAGTCACCATCTGCAGTGATTTTGGAGCCCCCCAAAATAAAGTCTGACACTGTTTCCACTGTTTCTCCATCTATTTCCCATGGAGTGATGGGACCGGATGCCATGATCTTTGTTTTCTGAATGTTGAGCTTTAAGCCAACTTTTTCACTCTCCTCTTTTACTTTCATCAAGAGGCTTTTTAGTTCCTCTTTACTTTCTGCCATAAGCGTTACTATTATGGTTTCCAGAGCATGTAGTCTTGTCCAGAGATACAGATGCCCTGCTTGGCCCTTCCACGACAGACACAGGTGTGCTCAGAAGCCTGGACAGAAATGGAAGTGAATGCTTCTCTGTATCAGAGAAGTATGTTCTCCAATCCCTGTATAGCAACGTGTGTGTATGCAAAGTTGCTTCAGTCACGTCTGACTCTTTGTGACCCCATGGACTGTAGCCCACCAGGCTCCTCTGTCCATGGGATTCCCTAGGAAAAATACTGGAGTGGGTTGCCATTTCCTCCTCCAGGGGATCTTCCAAACCCAGGGATCAAACCCACGTCTCTTACATCTCCTGCATTGGCAGGCAGGTTCTTTACCACTAGCATCACCTGCAGGAGACTTCTGACTCCCTAACCAGAAGGGAAGATGAAAATTTGGGTGCTCCCAGAATTAAAAGCCTAACATTTGAATCTCTGCTCTCAGATTGAATGTGAAGGCAGCAGAGTCTAATTTTTAAAAATCAATATCAAACCAAGGATAATTTTTCCTCTGCTAGAAAGAAACTAAAGCTAATTTTCCTGCATTCCCTAGTCATAATATCATTTGGGAAAGAACATTTCCCTTCAAATATTGAGACACCTCTTTATGCTTCCTCTGTGCCATGCAAGTACTTCTGGCACCACCAGAAATTAATTCTTTGTCCTCTGAAATACATAGTGCTATGTTTCTATAGTGTGTCTCTGAAAAATGAAGAAGCTTTGCTTTTGTAAATTGTGGCACAGATTTTGTAAAATTGAGGATAGAAACCATAATAGAACAGTGCTCGACTAGTATAAACACGAGTTCAGATGTGAAAATGCTGTGACACAGTTAATAGGCAGGTTTCTATATTTCAATTTCTAGCCTGAGGGTTTGACTCAGGAAATGCTGACTCAGTCCTTTAAGCCTCTTGTGTAAAATCTGTATTTAATGAACACCTACTACATGCCTGACCTTATAGTAGGCATTTTACACAAAGGAGTTATTTAAAATAAGTCTGTGAAGTAAGTACCATTTTCTCCATTTTCTAGCAAAGAAATAGAAATTTATTGTGCATTAAAAATGAGTTCAAAATATTTTTATTATTTCATCTATTGTGCATTAAAAACTAGTTTAAAAAGTAGTTCAAAGTAGTTTTCACACAGTAAGTGGTTGGCCTTGGATTTGAACCCCAAAATATTTGGCTTCAGAAGCCCAGATCTTAATCACTAAGCCCTGACAAGGTCTTTCAGACTTTGTTGGTTATTAAGGAGGCCAGAAATTCTCAACAGTTTGGCATTGATTTGACCTCTTTTTTAGTCTTTTGTCTCAAAATTAATCTTCCTCAAGGCTCAAATAAGTTTTTAATTATAATGAATCCAAATTAACATTCTTTTAAGAATTTCATGATGTTCCTAAGTTGAAAAGTCAGCTAGGTCTGGAAGCCACAACAGTTAGTACAAAATGATAATGACAGCAGCAATGTTAATACTGATGCTTAACAGTTAATCCTCAGACCAGCACCGTACCCACACACAGAGCAGTCTGAATCTGTATCATAAGATATCATATCAAGGGAATGACTGAATTATTGACAATCAATGTCTTTCACTAAGAGTCTATGGGATGGACAGCATTATTGTCTATTGACAGCTTGAAAACAGAATTTCTTCCTTCATTCAACACATGTTGATTGAGCACATCAGGCCCTTTGCTAACCCTTGGGGACCCAGCAGTAAATAAAACAAGCACAAATCACAGCCTTTCTGTATGTCAAAATCTAGTGGAAAGAGACAGACAAAAAGCAAAACAAGTCAAAAGAAAGAAAGAGCTATATAACACGATGGTTAATTTCATGTGTCAACTTGACTGAGTCATGAGGTTGACCAGATATTTGGTCAAATGTTATTCTGGGTGTTTCTGTGGGGGTGTTTTGGTTACATGTGTGAACATTTAAGTCTAGAGATTGAGTAAAGCAAAGTGCCTTCTCCAGGGTGGGTGGCCTCACCCAATTAATTGAAGGCATGAGTGAAAGAAAAAGGCTGACCCAACCCTCCCCAAGTAAAAGAAAAGTCCTCCTTCTAACTGCCTTCAGACTGGGATGTCAGCTTTATCATTCATTCCAGATCAAAATAAAACATTGGCTCTTCCTGGGTCTTCACCAGCAAGCCTTTGGATTGGAACCACACCACCATCTCTCCTGGGCTTCCCACTGGCCACTCACTCTGTAGATCTTGGAACTTGTCAGTCTCCATAATCTGTGAGCCAATTCATATATATATATGAATTCATGGGGATATATATATATATATATTCATGGGGCACCTTAGTCAACTAATACAAATATTTATATAGGAAGAGAGACAAGGAATACTCAAACCTTAAATTTTTAAGTAAATGGACCCTAAAAAGCCTCACTGAATAGGAGATATTTAAGTAAAAACCTGAAGGATTTGAGGAAACAAGTCAAATGAATGTCAGAGTGAAGAGCATTCCAGGCTGAAAGAGGAGCAAGTGCAAAGATCCTGGGGTAGGTGTGTGCCTGGTAGACAAAAGGAGCAGAAAGGAGGCCAGGGCAACTGAGGCGGAGTCTAGGAGGTCAGGGATGACAGATAGCATTGGTTCCAGACCTGCTCTAGGAAAGAGCCACATACACAGCAGTGTGCTTGTGTGCACATGTGCAACCCTCTTTCCATGAGGGATTTGGGGCACCTTAAAAAATGCATTGCAATAAATGAGTGTGCACTAAAATAGAATCAAAAGAAAGGGGAAAAAACAAGGATGAAAATAAACTGGAGCCAGAACCGAACTAGAAATCAAGGATGTTCTTTGCATCTCCAACAAGTGATCTTCTCTTTTCCTGTCAGCCTCCTAGGAGTCAGCAGGAGCAGGCAAACACTGGCACCAAATGCCTTACCTCCAGAAGATACATCCAAACAAAGTGCTTTCTGGGGTTACAAACATCCTTGGCATTATAACCAGAAAAGACCCTCCTGGGGGATCAGACACCCCGCCTGTGTAAAACAAGTGACCAACAACATCATTAGCAGCATCCTTACAATGAGCACAGCTAGAAGCTTCTCAGACTGTTTCTTAGGTAGCAAAGAGCAAGGCACTCAAAGTAATTCTGCTGAGGGTGCTGGGAGGACTGTGTGTTTCATGGTGTCACCTTGAGACAGGTAGACTGACTTTATAATGTATTATAAAACATCAAGAAGAGAGGTGAGGCCTCTTGTCCTTCATGTAACCCTCACTGGTTTGGGTTTCTTGCAGCTGAACTATGGACAGAAAGAGCAATAGTGAGCTTGGGACTGTCCGGTACTGCCCAGCAATCTCCAGGGATGCAGCTCTCTGTTCGCCAGTTGAGTAGGGACCTCTGAGACTTAGCAGGAAATACAGCCAGGGAGAGGTGACATTCTTTTGAAGAATCCACAAACCCTGATAGGAATGCATTCCCCCTGTGTCATGAGATGAGCTGAGAATTATTGCCAGTGGCACCAGGAATCACCCCAGAAGACTGCCATGAATCTGCTTCAGGGCACGGGCAAATGGGCTGTCAGGAACTGATCCAATGTTCCCTGTCATCTAGCAGGGCCAGAATAATTTTACTCTGAAAAAAATACAAAGGCATTGCCACCAGACATTTGTTCGAGCCAAAATATAACCCCCTAAGAGCACGTAGAGAACTGCATCCTTTGAGAAATGATAGCCATACCAGGACACACCAAGGAAACCAGAGACATAGAGAGAGAGAGAAGCGTGTGTGTGTGTGCAGATGGAGCTACTTGAGGTCACAGACATCCCTGGCATCAAGGGAGCCAAGGGCTTTTTAAAAATGTGAACATGCAGTGTTAAATTTCTGTGTGGCTTCCTGTGTGGGGATGGAATACACTGACTTGCATCATGTCAAATCTTCAGTAAAATCAGCTACAGATGAATTAATATCTGGGGGACAATTAGCAAAGATAATAACATAAATTTTTGGAAGGTCAAAAAAACATGGACCTTCTCTTGGAAGAATTTATTTTGGAGGGTTTACTGTCTGACCAGGAATCTTCCAGTTCAAGATGTTAAAAGCATATCAGCTCCTAAATGAAATAATTTTTGATTCTCATCTCAATAGATGGGTTCATGCTTATATACTACTATCTGTATAAACATATATCAGATAAGAGCTTTGATTATATAAGCCAGTTCTCAAGCCTATAAACCTGTGTGCATATTCCACAGCAACTCCCTCAGACGCAACACAAAGGCTGATGGGTAAAGAGCAACCTCTAGAGAAGGAATCAGAAGTTGGGGAGGACATGGGTCAAGGAAGTTACCCCCAGAGAGTAGAACCAGGCTCTGCTCAGAGAACACTGTCCGCTGCAGGGAAGAAGAGCTCACAAGGACTTTCTAGGAACTCAGCCTCACTTTGAATGACTGCTATCTTTCGCCCTTTCTTCTTTTTCCTGAGTAGGCATGTTCACTGCACTTATCTCATCTCAATTCCAGGACTGTGTTTGTGGTTTAGGGAGACCGCAGCAGCCAACCAGAGACACTGGTTGTTTTGGCTCGTAAATCACAGGACCACAAGGAATCTCATCATAAGCCGACAGAATCCAGAGCTGATGGCCTTTGGAGCAGATCCAGAGGCTGCACCAGATTTAGGAGCTGTCACCTTTGGGGATGGGTGCATGCATGTTCCATGTGAGGGCAGAAAGACGCAACACCGTGGGCTACCTGAGGCAGGGCCCTGAGTTGGTAATGGACTTCCCTGCTTCTCCCCCACAGCCCACAGCTAGCCTGTATCTTCAACCTTCTTTCCATCTCAGTCTGGCCGTGTGACAGAGTGCTGCTCAATGAGATGTTACAAGTGACACTGCTAAGCCTGGCAGTGATTCTCCAAGGAGCCTCCCATGCTCTCCACTGCAGACGGGATTGTCTCCCTTAGCACTGCTCTGGAACCACCCACTCAGTGTGGAGCACAACACATGCCTAGGAGGAGCAGATACACACACACACACACACACTTCTGTGGATTTCATATGAATGAGAAATAAACTCAGAGGCTAAAAATTCAGGTAAGGGATGTCTTACGCTGGTCTCTGGGCATCCCCAATCCATCACTGAAACTCTACCACCGCAACAGCCTCGTCTTGGGGTCACTTTTGTAAATCAAAGGAGAACAGTTTGGAACTGCGGTGGTTCAGAGCAACACCAAGGAAAGAGACTCGGAGTCAGAATCTCAAAGACTCAGATGAAATGATAAGGCGATAAATTTCTTGGAGGTAGGAAAGTGACAAGCAAGAGTGACCGGGAGGAAGAAAGCATCCCTGGGATATCCAGGGGAGGTTTGGGGTCGCCATCATAATGTGGATAAAAACTCAGCCATTTTTGCATATTGACACAAGCATGACCTCCAGAGTCTGAGGCTTGTGGGCTGAAAGGAACCCTCTCCACCAGTCCCTAGAGACAGGAATGGTGACTTTTTTTTTTCTGTGTTCCTGGGGTCTGGTGCTTCAGCAAACAAACCCCATCGAAAGTTATGACAGAGCCCCAAGTAATAAACGGTTTGTATCCAAATCTCTACTGCCACAACCACCACCAACCCCCAGACTTCTAAACCTTGGAATCAAATCAGGAAATGTGTCTGACTCAGGGTAAGGCTGAAGACAGATAAGAGCCACTTCAATAGAAGAAAAAGGAAAAATGGCCCCAAAAGTACAGCAAACAAGGGTACACATACAACACACCACATTTACACCACACACACACATGCACGCACACATGCACGCACACATGGACACATGCACACACACATGCATGTGTGCGCACATGCACACGCATGCGCACATACATGCGTGCGTGCACATGCACACACAATCTCTAGCCCAACAACATACCTAATGCTATGCAAAATGAAATTCTTTTTTCATAAATTATTCCCCCAAGCAATCATCTTTTTCAGATTACAGAGGCAGTGAGTCCCAACTCACAGATAGAAAGCTGCTTAGATCAACAGCCAGCCTAAATGACACAATATTTATTTTTAATGCTGCTTTTACATCATTTGCCAAAGATTCATTAGGCACCAACCATGTGCCAAACATCATATTAGGCACTTGAGAAATCCAGTGTAGGAGCTCTCACGCCCATCCTGGAAAAATTCTGCAAACAGAACGCGGTGCCCACCTCCCGGGCACTGGAGCTGGTGGTCACTCTGGCCTTCACATCCAAGACGACCCCCTCCCTGGGGAGTCAGTCCACCTAGGATTGACCTGACAAGTCTGCCTTTCCCCAAAAGCTCAATGGCCCACCCACCAGCAGACATGCTGGACTCCAGGGGCAAGTGGGGGTGTCCCAGGAGGGGCCGCAGGGGCAGTAACGGGCTTACAAAAGCAGTGGACACAGGCTGTGAGGCAGCAATCTCCCCCACAGCCCTCCCCACCCCGCCACCTCACCCAGGGGCTTATTTCTATTGGCAGTCTCAGCAGTGCACATCCACATTTAGATAAGTGGCACTAAAATAAAATGGACTGTAATTATTGTTATAGATTACAGTAATTACAGAGGGGGAATGGGCCGATTAGATTAGCACACCCACCCCCCACAAGGACCCGGCTGACATGAAGGGGATGTGTGCAGAGGGCGATGAACCAGCTGGGAGCGTTGGCTGTCACTGAGGCCTCCCAGGGCCCGGGCTGCAGAGGGCAGGGCGGCTGAGGAGGCGCAGTGGGAGGGAGGAGGTTTCAACCTGGAAATAAACCAGCCAGGAGAGAAGGAAGTCCCTTGTCAGCTTGCCTGGGGGTCACAACCAGCCTACCCCACAGCCCATGTGAGGGGCAGCGTGGTGGCTACTGTGGTCCAGGACTCGGGTACTGAGTCCCCCTTCTGTGGGAAGACTGCAACTTCCAGCTCTGGTCAGCCATCTGCCATTGGGGCCACACAGGCCTGGAGCACAGCACCCGCCAAGGACGACCAGCATACTAGCGAGTGACTTAGGCTCTCTTTCGGAGCCTCGGTGACCTCCTTGGGGGGGTGAAAAGACCATTCCCATGCATATAGCGCTGTAGTGAGATCACAGACAGAGCATCCAGGACAGACTGTGCCTGGCAAGGAGAAGGACCTGGTTAATGGGACAGCTCCTTCCCCTGCTCTGGCCACGTCCAGCCCCCGCCAGACCTGCTGGCACTCTCACCTTACTCCCAGCCTGCCTCTCCCGCTGTGTGAACATGCTAGCCTCGGCAGGAAGACTTAGCCCACAGTTGCCTTGGCCACGAAATGTGTGTTGCCCTCTGAGTCACCGTTCTGGTGTTTACTTGGATCCCATTCGCAAAGGCCCAATGGGTAAGGCTACCACAGGAGCAGCTCCTGGCTTGTCCATGCCCGTCTCCAGTGTCCAGACCTCCCTCCCTCTCACTGTTTTGATTCTTGGGGTAGAATCACTGGAAGTTGAAGTCATGAATATCTCTTGCCCAAACAATCCTATTTCGCTTCCCAGAACCTGCCCAGTTTCAATGACACCTACCACTACATACACCCAGGGCTACCCATTCGTCTGAACCACGCATGGAGCCAGGCACGTGCCCAGCCCAGTGCGCTGGCCCTCCACCGTCTCCCAGGCCAGACCATCCCTTGGCCAGTCTCAACAAGTGTGTCTACCCTCCCCTCCTTCTCTGATGCTCTGCCCTGTTGATGCCCATCAGCTGGGGGTTCCTGGAGCCAGGCAGTCCCCATTCTTCGTATGCCGACACTTCTGTTCCTGGCCCTAAGAAAGGTCCCTGCAGCTCACAGAACCCAATTCAAATTCACTCCCCACTCTTGGCCCCCTTACGCTCTCTGCTTTCATCTCCTATTTCCTGCAAAATACTTATTCCATCTTAAGTATCTGCTTACTCATCGGTCACCCTCAGAAGGCTATAAACTTCATGAAAAAAAAAAGAAGTTATTTTGTCTTTTAATTACCCCTTAGCAGAGTGTCTGACACACAGTAGACACCAATTAAGAGTTGATGAATGACTGAAAAAAATAAGAAAGTATTGATGTCCAGAAGCTTGCCAGCCTTTTTTTTTTTTGTAACTGTCTTGGTTTACTCCTTCTCTGTTTTGGGGGGAGAGTTTCCTTACAGAATATGGTCAGGGATAGCGGGTGTAGTGGATCTGGCCAGAAGAGGCAGGTGCCCGGTGCACCGCTAGACAGGGACGTATGCTGGCCAAATCAGGAAGGAGGCTGGAAGCAACTGGAAAACCTCACCTGTGACCGGCTTATCCTCCCCGCTGGAGACACGGTCTTGGTCAATGCAAGGAAACTAGCAAATCTGTGACTCCTCTTACCCTATAGCTACTCTTGCAAGAGCTGAAACCCCAGGGCTTAACCTGGGGACTTGTACGGCTTGGCTTGAGTTGCTAGATTATTATCTTGGCTCCTTATCTTCATGAAGAAAAACTGAATCTAAATGGAATGCTTTTCTGAAAATCGGCTAGCTGTTACCAGGCCAGATTTTGTTTCCAGGCTCCTGAGTTTGCCCATTGGCCCCTGCCCTCTGGATAGAAAACCAAAGGACAAATGTATCCACAAGCCAAGAGCATGGGCAACTCGGCGACATCACCCCAACAACCAAGCTCTCGCCCCTATTTCCCACTGTCACAGTCAACTCAGGAGCATCTGTAGTGACACAGAAGCTCAGAAGGATAACCACTCGGTGGAAACTCTTCAGAATCTGCTTGCCCTGCGGTAGGTTCTACCCAAGGTGGCCTCTATACATAACTTCCACACTGTTGGTGCCTCCTAAAGCCAATGTCTGATAAAGTGAAAGTGGGGTGACTCTGATCTGGGTCCTTCTGTGCCATGTAATGCCATGATCAGATTTCACTGATGGTGGGGAGCCAGGCAAGGTCCCGTTCCTCCAGGTCCTGAATACAATGCTGACTTTGCCCCCATACCCCATCCGCTGTCTTGAGGGTAAGCTGAGGCAATGACGAGCGGCCCCCGCATGCACTTCCTCACCATGCCATCCTCAGGGAGAATTTGAGTTGAAAATTACTAGCCGTGGACACTTCCTAGAGGAACCGCCTGCTCCCTGGAGATGAGGACAATTCTTAGAGGATGCCTGGTTTCCTGTCCTTGGTCCTATGCTCTGATCCTTACCCCCAAATCCTCAAATTGCCCTTCAGCCAGGCAGGCTCCTATTCCAGCTCCTCCCCTTTCTCATCGGGTTAAAGTCAAGCCTGACCAGAGAAGATGAAGTCCTCCACTGACCCCTAGCTGCCCTACCCAGCGTCCACCCAGGACTGATAAGCTCCTTCTACTTTAAGAGCCAAAACCCTTACAGCTTCCTGAGCCGCTCCTGCCTCTAGGTGAGCACAGACTCTCACCAGGACTAAGTGCCAGGGTCAGGCTCTCAGGCTGAGGTCCTGGGAGCCCCAGGGTAGAGACAGGAACCGGGGAGTCAAAGTTCATGGAAGTGGCACTGTCTTCCCTCAGTCCCTGGAATGACCTAAGGTCCGTCTCACCTTGAGGCCTTTGCCCCTCCCTCTCCTCTGCCTGCTACGCAGCTCCCCTGGTTCTTTACGTGGCATTCTCCCTCTCAGCGTGTGGGTTTCAGTTTGTGTGTTACCTCCTCAGAAAGAACTCTGCAGAACATAGCCCTGCCAACAGCACTGTCCATTTCCATCGGAACCCCACCCAGTCCCTTCTGAACAGTCACTAAGACCTTCACTTACTATGTGTCCTCTCTATGGTCTAACTCCTGATAGCCCCTCTCCAGCAGTGAACACAGTGGCTGGACGCGAGTAAGGTCAGTAAGGACTTGTTGACTGATCACATGAATTTGTTCCCTATTGAAAGGAAACGCTTTTGCTTCTAAACATCAATCATCCACGGGAAGAATTTCTCAGTCGTGAGTATCTGAGGAGGCTCATCTTCTGGGGAACCTGGTTTATCTTTGCCTTAGGAAGCCCAGCACCTTGACCAGGGCTTGTTCCCTTCTTTACTGTGACCAGTAGGAGGCTCCCACGCACATAAGGAGCATTGGAGCTGACCTCTAGCAACTGATCACATTCTTAGCAGACGAATTGCTGAGCACCAACCACAGGAGCCTGGAGGGCTTTGGCTATTTTCCAGGCTTCATCCCATCAGGACTCACTTGGGAAACAGAACTGGGCTAGAGAATGGTAGGATGGGAGGGGGAGTGTGCACATGCGCTTTATAAATTCATCTTTCCACTGTCTTCAGCTTACATCTCTGCCCTCATTTTTCTCTTTGCCCTGATTTCCCCAATTTCTTGATTAGGGAAAAAAAGAAAAAATTCTTCAGTTGTATATTAAGTATTTCTGTAAGCGGCAACTAATCCTTTTTTGGAATGAGGCAGGATATAAATAAATATAAATAAATAAGTTCCGTCATCCCTCAGGGTGCCCCACTCCACTAGGATTTAGGTCACCCATGTGTCTATTTGTGATCTATTTTCAAAATTTAGGATTCTGACTGTGTAAGCAGGAATCACAGGGCTGGCTCTGGGACAGAGACACCTGCCCAAGTTGCCAATCCATGGAGCCCTGCAGCTCGAGTGCAGGCTGAGAGCAGCTCAGACGCCTGGGGAAGATGCCGGAGCTCCCATGGGGGGACTGGCAGCACGCCAGGTCTGGACAGTCCCACGAATCCATCGTTATTCTCAGTAGTCATATCCCTTCCTGGGCCTCAGTTCAAACTTAGTAGAAATGAAGGTTTTGGACAAACAGCATCTCTGAGGATGAAAAGGGGATTTTGCAGAGCTCCTGGGCCATTGTCTGGGACAATGTATGGCCCCTGGTATCTCCAGCTCTTCCTGCTGCACATGTGGTCTTCAGATGCTGTGTCCTAGGCTTAGCCTCACCTGCTCTTGGCCACAGTTAAAGCAGAAGATGCTCTCGAACTGAATGAAGGGATGGAGCTGACTTCAGACTTGCCCATAAAGTACATGACCCCCAAGGCACCCACCTAATCCTGGGGCCTTGTGGCCAGAGTGAAAGAGGTAGAGAGCAGAGGTGCAACAATACTCCAGGCTCCAGCCTCAGCTCGTCCTCAGCATCCGCACACTGTGCATTTGATCTCACAAAATGCAAAACTTCCCACTACCCCCAGAGCACAGTCCAGACACACAACTGCAGGTATGAGGGTCTGAGTGATTTGGCCCCTGCTCTCCTGTGCTTCACCCACGCTGAAGAGTCCCAGTTCTCTGATGGCGGCGCCCACCTTTCTCATGCCTCATGGCATTCACATCTGCTCCTCCCCCTGCAAGAAGCCCCGTCCCTTTTCCACTTCTTACCTTGACTCTGCTTCAGGCCTCAGCTTAGATGTCACTCTGTCCGGAAGCCTTTCTTGCTGCTGCCCCAAGCCAGGCTGAGACCACTGCTGTGTTTCTCCTGTAACACCCTGTGCCCCCAGCCCCCAATCACAGCACTCAGGATATCACTGGAAATGTCTACTGGATGGGGTAAACAGCCATCGGATTGGAGAGAGGGCAAAGTTGTGTCTCCTTTTGTCCCCTGGCATTTCCCTAGCATCAGAGCCCATGACTGGCAGCTACCAGGAACTCAATGAATATAGACTGAGCAGAAGATGATCAAATCAAATGAGATGACACTCAGCCCACCAAGCACCAACAACTTATCACTAGGCAATTGTCCTCAGGGGACCTTTACCCAGGGGCCATCCCCTGGAATAAGGAAAACTGGCAAAAAACAAACAAGGTCTACATCTCTGAGATGTTAGGACAGAGAAATCACAGGCAGGATTCAGAGCTGGGCAGAAAGGAAGCTCTGTCATAGAGAATGGGCTAGATGGGCAGAGGTGGGGTGATGTGGAGAGGGTTCAAGCCCTATCCGGACAGAGAAGTAGGACACACTGGGGTCACTGGCTTTGTATTTGATGCTATCCTGAGTCAGACCAGGAGCTGTCTGACATTGGGTAGCCCTTGGTTCAACCTGCTCTCTGGCTTGGCCAAGCACACCTGGGAATGGACACATCTTGCTCAATAAGTGGGCATCCAGAAGCAGAGGACAGAGGTGGCTGCTGACACTCTGGGCTTTAAAAGAATCAGGTGCCTTATTGTTGATAGGAGCATTCATCTTGTCATTCCTCCTCATCAGCCCCCTTCCTTTCCACCCCGACCCACTGCCCAGAACAAGCCTTCGTCAGGGGCTGCACAGAGCCCTCTGGGACCCAGCTCCTGCTCTGTTAAGGCAGATTTCCAAGGTGCTAGCCACAGCTCGACACTGTGGGAAGCAGAGAGGAGGAATCCGCTGGTCTTCCTGAGGGCCAGTGGCAATACACTGTACTGTCAGCCTTAATGTGCTCCCATTTTAATCCTGACTTTCCCCCAAACAACAGCTTTACTCCCAGAGACTCCAATCCACAGTGATCAGAGCACACCTGTTTGGGGGTGACATCTGAGTGGGGAGGCAGATGCAAATGAGCCAGAACACAAGTGTCCCCAAGATAAGTGTCCACACTGTGGCAAGGAGCCCATAGAAGAAGTGAGCTATGTCCCAGAAAAGGTCAGGCCTGCCCCCAGAAAGAGCAGAGGAGGGAGCAAGTGTGTGGCCATGTGATGGTCTTCAGTCAGGCCCCAGCCAGGGAAGATGCCCCCAGAATGAGGTGCAGTAAAGGAGCTGAGGGCAGACCGCCCCAAGTGCTCATGAAAACAGTGTGGCTCTTGAGGTGATTTTCAGGAAAAACCATTCACATTTGGAATCCTGAAAATTATGACCAGGCACACACCCAGGACAGAGTGAACTGCAGACTCCGTGAGAGCATCACTGAATCAGAGGGAGGTCCAGGAATGCCCACCTCCTCTCACCTGGATTCTCGAATCCCCCTGTGCTTCCTTTAACAAGGAGCTGGCAGTCCTCAGAGATGGGCAACAACCAGAAAGGAAGCAAATAATGAATATATGAGCAGACTTTCTCCCAAAATGGAGGGAGGGAGGGAGGATCAGGCATGGGGAAAGAAAGGAACATCAGAAGAGCAGATAAAGAAAACGTAAAATCCATCATAACGAATTATCTCTCAGGGAGAGGAAAAAAAGAGAAAGATGAAGAGTTCAAACAAACATTCTCCCCGATCTCAAAGAAGTTACAGATAACATGGTCTCTCTAAGGGAAAAGAAAGCTAGGAAGAGAGACGGGAGTTCAAAGAAGAGATTATAAAACAACAAACGGAGATAAAAAGCAAACAGTGGAGCTGAAGAAAGAGAAGCCAGGAGACTCTGTTTAGGGGGCACAGCGGGAGGGCTAGAGGGGAGGGTCTGGCCATTCAGCTTGGAGCAGGGAGCGCTAGGTGGAGGGGAGCGGAGAAGTCCCTGAAGCTGGGCAGCAGACAAAGTCGCTGGGCAGGCGGACGAGCAGCCCAAACAGAAGTGCGTTTTCAGGTAAGGGCAAGGCTAAAGCTCTCTGTTCACCCCCTGCCAAATCAGGGAGCAGGGCGATCCCCAAATCCTCCTTCCACAGGCCTGGGACTCCAGCGCCCGGGAACCACTGCCCACCTCGCTGAACCATCGCATCCCCACTGCCACTGCCACCAGGGAGCCATCTGTCCTGGGAAGCTTCCAACAGTGGCAGCGGCAGCGGGAGAAACAAGCTGTAGCTGTCACTTCTGAAATGCAGACAGCGTCGTCCCTGTCTCTGGACGATGCCACGGGACTCAGGGCCTCAGATGAATCTTGTGTTGATATTTCCACCAGTGGAGGGAGCCCTGGCGAGGTGCCTTTCAATATTTTTAAAATGATTTTTTTCCTCTTGGTTCTACTTCATAATCAGTCATCAGACACTGGAAGCCGAAATTCTCTTTCTTGCTGAAATGATTTGTTCTCTGGCAGGATGCAAGGTTTATGACCCTGGCATCTAGCTCACAAACCAAGCTGAGCATCATGGAGAGCCTCCGGCCCCTAGTCCCCCTCCGCTATCTTCACAGAACCGGCTGAATAAAGCCACAGCTGCAACTCTGTCTGAGCACCCAGGTTCACAGGGCAGGTTCAAAGCAGGGCCATCCCAGGCTTTCCCAAAGGAGCTTGTCTTCTTCCCCGTGAAGCTGAAGCCTTCCTGATACGGTAATGGGACAATGGAAACAACACCCCAGGGTTTCTACATGGGGAGTTACAGGGATCCTGGGTCTGATTTCCTTTCCAACAAAACTATACCAGAGCACAAGCTTCAGAAACAGCAGACCAGAAAAGCAGAAGTGACGGAAACCCTCCCCTATCAGAAAGACACCAGGAAGGATGATGCCTGGTGCCTGATTTACTCAGATGCCTTATCGGGGCTCTGGCACACCTGTCCCCCACTCCCACCCGAGGCAGGCATCCAGCAGGTAAGAGAGCCAGCCACACACACTGGTGGATCAAGCTGGCCAGGCCGCTGGGGGCCCAGCCACAGAACTCCCACAAACTCCAGCACTGTCCGCAGGGCCCTTTCTTAGTAGTAGTATCACCTTTAAACAAAACAATTGTTCATGGATAATAGGCCTGATGCCCTGAGTCTCCAAGAGGAAATCTGTATCCATATCTCTAGGGAGATGGAAGCCCAACAAACCCAGCATTGGCCTTCAACATGCACTGAACCTGGGGTCCCACAAACGGAGTACATGCTTTCTGTCCTGGGCTCCAAGGCCATCAAGCCACCAAGCATGACCTGACACAGTCCGGATCCAAACACACGTCAATCGTGACAAAAGAAAAGCGCCGTGTTTCATGTCCTTTGTGTGGTGTGGTCTTAAATCCGTCCCCATCTTTATGACTAAGGTTTTGGGAACTCCTGAATATCTCAGAATCTGGGAGAGGCTCAGAATTACAGAAACCTAGAATGGGAAGGAACGTAGGAGATCAGCACATCAAAAATCTCACTGACAACAGAAACTCCCTCAATTTTATCTAGATTCTGCTTGAATACCCCCAAGGATGGAGCAGTCATTACCTACCCAGACAGCCTGTGTTACCTTCTGACAGCTCTGTTAGGAATTTACTTTCGGTGTGGTTGTCTTCCTATAATCTCTCCCTTCTGGAATGGTACAGAGCGCACCCCATACCCCTATGTGACATACTGTCCCAGAACCACTTCTAGGGTCAGATGTGCTTTTAGAAGATACGTCCTCAATTATCAGTGGTACCTAGTCATCCCAAGACAGCCTCAAACCCCAGCTCCTTCTTACAGTTCTTTCAAGTCCTTCAATCTTTTCCAAGCCTCCCTGCCAGGGCCTTGGTCTATACTCTCAACAGCTCACTCCTAAACTATTTCATTGGTCTCTTTACCAGCCTCCATGCCTCCCATCTCTCTTCCTTTCAACCCCCCATCACAAGGGATTATCCTTCTTAAAAGAACATAACTATGCCATCACCTCTTGGTTCTCCATCGTCTTTGGACATATCCCACATCCTTCAGTAGGCATTTTCATAATGAATAACTAGCGATTCTATAACATGTATAACATGTACCTATATAGAACTCAGAGGATATGCCGGGCAAAGCCTGTGGTATCTCATTTAAGCCTTTAATTTCCACTTCAACCCTCATTTGGGCTTCCCTGGTGGCTCAGCTGGTAAAAAATTCGCCTGTAATGCAGGAGACCTAGGTTTGATCCCTAGGTTGAGAAGATCCCCTGGAGAAGGGAATAGCTACCCACTCCAGGATTCTGACCTGGAGAATTCCGTGGACTATAGTCCATGGGGTCACAAAGAGTCGGACATGACTGAGTGACTTTTATTTTCTATCCCCCTTTAACAAGTAAAGAAAAAAGGCCTTTATCAAGTCTCGATGTAGCTTTCTCATGATCAAATGTCTGGCAAGAGCCAGATGTTAGATCCCAGCGTTTCTTGCAAAAATACCCGCTTGCTGTACTTCAGCATCTGAGGATGGGTTTTGGCGATCTTTCCAATCCTATCTTCTGTCTTTCTTCCTCTCCCTAGAGGTTCTGTGATCTGGCTACACTATACCCACTGCCTCGAGTAAAAGCATCTACTGGCAGTTATTTACATACATCTTTCGGCCACACACTCTAGGGATGTGGTCGGGCTTCCCTGATGGATATCCGCAGCCAGCAACCCACCTGGCAGCTCCTGTCCATCCAGCAGCTCAGGTGACCTCTCCTCACTCATGTACCAAGACTAATCACTTCCTCTCCTGGAGTCTCTTATCCCAGGCACTGTCATCTGCTGGGCCCTGCATGTTCACTTGTCTGTTACCACTTGGATGTTAAGCCCTTGGAGACAGCGTCTATATTGTATTCATAACTTCAGTCACAGGGTGTAGCACAAGCCTGGAAGACAGTCAGTCAAGATGTGGATGAAGGAATCAAGTCCTGCTCTTGAACCACCAGCTGTCTCATGCAGTCCTCCAACCTCTACAGGGCAAGGCCTCACCTTTCAGGACACTCCATATGCTTATTCTTATTAAATGTATGCAATGTATACGGAGAAGGCAATGGCACCCCACTCCAGTACTCTTGCCGGGAAAATCCCATGGATAGAGGAGCCTGGTGGGCTGCAGTCCATGGGGTCGCTGAGGGTCAGACACGACTGAGTGACTTCACTTTCACTTTTCACTTTCATGCATTGGAGAAGGAAATGGCAACCCACTCCAGTGTTCTTGACTGGAAAATCCCAGGGACGGGGGAGTCTGGTGGGCTGCCGTCTATGCGGTCCCACAGAATCGGACATGACTGAAGCGACTCAGCAGCAGCAGCATACAATGTATAACATATCCTGGATATCCCACAAATGGTAGCTATTACTGATATTGTAAAGAAAAAGTTCCAGGCAAATAATGAAGAGTCTATGAAAAAATAAAAGCACCATGAGAGTGGGAGAGAGTCCATAGAATAAGAGAAAATTCACTGGTCTTTTAGGTTAAATGATTTTGCCCAGCATTTTCTATAGTGAATTCTTTAAGGCACTCCTCAAATAGTATGAGGTCCAGAAAGGAATAACACCAACAAAAACAACATGCAAAGTCCTGCGGTCAATGAACTTTGGAAGAAAAAAATGGAAAAAGAAACATTTATTTACTATAGACTTTTAAGGTGTTAATAAGTGCTGTGAATGATCATAAGATACATATAGCCTTTCCCACACTTAGTTTTTCCCAGGGCTCTTCCTTTGGGGAGCATCTCCTTGAAGTACGGTTGCTCACAATGCATTTTTGGAAAAGCCAAATTAATCTTGCTGTCAGGACAGGTGTTTCAGTTGATTGTTTGAAGGCCGTAGATTTCCTCCTGCTGAGGTTATTTGGTAGCCTTTACCAGCCTGCCATGGTGATTTAAATATCAACTCTGTCACCCATCATTTTAGCTAGTTAATGATCAGTAACCTAATCGTTTACATGATTTATGATATCATAGGACCAAAACAGGCAGGCTTTTTCTATTGCTGAGACTGAATATCTGTGCATCAGTGCTTACAGAGAAAACATGTGTCAAGCTGCCAATGTTTTCAAGATCAGGCTCCAAATAAAGTCAATAATGAGTTTCATAAGTGTGTTTCTAACCACGTCTCTACATGACAGCCAATGACATGACACCAAAAATACTGGATGAAATGGGTCTTCATGGAGAAAAGCAATTCTCGACAGAGGAAGCTCATCTGATGCCAGCTTTATATCAGATTATAAATATTAGAGTGTCCAAAGGACTGACGGATTGAATAGCTTTCAGGTAATCTATTAAAAAAGGGCTTCCCTTGTAGCTCGGTTGGTAAAGAATCTGCCTGCAATGCAGGAGACCAGGGTTCGATCCCTAGGTTGGGAAGATCCCCTGGAGAAGGAAATGGCAACCCACTCCAGTATTCTTGCCTGCAGAATCCTATGGACAGAGGAGCCTGGCGGGCTACGGTCCAAAGAGTCGAAAGAGTCGGACACAACTTAGCAACTAAACCACCAATCTACTAAAGTATTGTTTCTCTCAAGCTGCCTTTCATGGGGACCAAGCAGTGGCAAGTTTTACCTCTAAGCAAGTACCTGGGATGCAGCCAGTACTCACCACTGGGTGCTAACAGAGTCATATGCTACGAAAGCAAGCTCTTATCTCCTGCTCAGCCTGCTGTCATCATGGGACAACACAGCCAGGCCCTTGAGGTCAAAGGCTCATGGAGAAGTATAAAGCTGCCATGCTTCCAAATGATTGCTTTCCCTGCCCCCAGAGACACAGCACACTCAATGTGGATTATTTACCAATCTTGCACTGTTTACCTAAATCTTTGCTTTAAAATGGCAGATGGTACATTTTCCCCAAAATTCTACCGAAAATATTTATGGAAACACAGAAATGACTTTTTAAAAATCAAAGGAGAAAGATGAAGACAATTTGGCAATCACACTATAGCAAATATTGGGGGAATTTCCATTGAATATAAGGTTGATGGTTATGGATTGAGAAATATAACTGCCTATGTTTTCTGGCAAAAGACAGAACAGCCTGGCCCTTCTGAAATAGCAAAAACATGTATTCTAACATCATCTTTCCCTTCCCTGCTTGCTCTTGAAATTGGCACCTAGGGTCTAAGTTAACCTGAAGAGTGCACAGCAATCCCACAAGCACGCGCTTTCTGTTCCTGGGCAGCTAGCAAAGTTCTCCATCGTCCCCAAATTATGACAGCTAGGGTTCTTGGAAGGAGATCTGCAGAACATCATTCTTACAAGATGAATCTCAAAAAGCCTCATCCAGCTCCATCTTCGAGTTATAGAGCCATCAAAATCTCAGGACATCAGTAAAGAATCCTTTATGGTTCTGTTTCACTATTTCTTAAATGCATTTGCATACATGGCACTTTTATTTTTCACTTAATGTGAAAAATACACATATTTGGAAGAACTACACACATTTGGAGAGTTGGACTGTAAAGAAAGCTGAGCGCTGAGGAATTGATGCTTTTGAACTGTGGTGTTGGAGAAGACTCTTGAGAGTCCCTTGGACTGCAAGGAGATCCAACCAGTCCATTCTGAAGGAGATCAGCCCTGGGATTTCTTTGGAAGGAATGATGCTGAAGCTGAAACTCCAGTACTGTGGCCACCTCATGCGAAGAGTTGACTCATTGGAAAAGACTCTGACGCTGGGAGGGATTGGGGGCAGGAGGAGAAGGGGACAACCGAGGATGAGATGGCTGGATGGCATCACGGACTCGATGGACGTGAGTCTGAGTGAACTCCGGGAGATGGTGATGGACAGGGAGGCCTGGCGTGCTGTGATTCATGGGGTCACAAACAGTCGGACACGACTGAGCGACTGAACTGAACTGACACACATTTGGAAGAACTACTGCTCCCTGAAACATATTTTCAGAAGATGTTCTAAATCCATTTAGGGAAAAGTTTCCAGAGAACAACAGAGTAACAAGTGGAGAAGTGTGGGGACAGGTAGGGACACACTGCATTCTGGGAAATGCAGTCCCTCCCAGCAAAGCACGCTTGGATGAGACAGATTTGGAGAGAGGCTTAACGCCCCACGGCAGGAATTGCAGTTGCTTACTGAATCTCTTCAGAGTGTCAGAGAAAGTGACCACAGGCAGAACGGTGAACAATGTGGTGAACAACACCCGCAAAATAATTCAGAGGACTTTTTTTTTTTCATTAAACTTACAAAGAACTAAAAGAAAACAGACTAAGAGGAGAGTCACGGGAAGAGACGAAAGGATCACAAGCTGAGCTTGAGGCATCTGGTGAGTTAAGGAAGGAAGGTTGCCAATAAAACCAAACTTCTAATCCCAAGATTTGAGTCTCCACAAAGAGGAGACTGAGTTGCTGAAGCGGTGCTCCCNAGAGTCACGGGAAGAGACGAAAGGATCACAAGCTGAGCTTGAGGCATCTGGTGAGTTAAGGAAGGAAGGTTGCCAATAAAACCAAACTTCTAATCCCAAGATTTGAGTCTCCACAAAGAGGAGACTGAGTTGCTGAAGCGGTGCTCCCTTTCCCAGCTGTATGAGGGAAACGATGGAAGCATCAAGACCAAGACGAAACGCTTGGGGAGGACCAAGGATGGGGTCAAGGACAGAATCACAGACGAGTCTTAGAAAATACACACACACAAAAAGCTTTAACACAACCAAAGGAAGAAACAAATGAAGAAATATTTCTTGAATTTTAGAATTCATTATAAATCAAAGAGACTTACAATACTGAAATATGATTTCGAATCTAAATATTTTCTGGTAAAATAGATATTTTTTTTGAACAAGGAGTACATATTACAACAAATTCTTACAAAAAAATAATGATGTTGATTAAAATCAGACTGACTTCAGATTTTTCCTTCCTTATACTAAAAACAAAGAAAAAGGAGTAAATGTCTTCAGCTTAGGTAATAACACAAGAAAAGTGGTTTTAAGGTTAAGAATGGCATTGCCAGATATAAAAGCCCAGAAATTAATAAAAAGTGATATAGTTGGAATAATGGCATAAATTCATAATCCAGCAGATTGGAAAAATAGCATGAATATAAAATCCAGCCACCTGAAAGAGATAACAGAGTTCAGAAACCAAGACAGGCAAATCATACCACAAAGGCAGTGATGCTGAACACTGAAATGATTTAAGCACATAGTTCATATGTGTTCATTCCAGTTTTTGGATTTCTGATAATTAAATGTCTCTCAAAAGTAGGAAGATTGTCAAGAAGCAATACTTAGTTCCCTTGTTTGGAACATAAGAATGCAAAATACAGATCAGTAACAGAGCATCCCGGTCCACACTGGATACAACAGAAAAGCAGAGGAGGGGCACGAAGGAAGAAGCAGACAAAAATCAGCCTGTGGGTGAGGCTTGGCAGAGGAGAAAACAAATGAGATAACTGCAGATAAATGTTTTAAGACTTAAGACTTCAAGAAAGATAAATTACATTGGTTTGAAAGTGCCACAGGATGAAATACAGAGAAATAAGAAAATTGACATTATAATGAAATTTTAAAATATTCTAAACAAAGAAAAAACTCACAGTTGCCTGAGAGGAAGAGCCAATGACCCATCACAGCCATTCGACATCAGACTTCATAATAGCAACACTAGGTTCACGAGACAATGAAGTCATATTTTTTTAAGGTGTTTGAAGCAAAGGTACATTAAACCTGGAATTTTATATCCAGCCAAATTGCCTTTCCAATGTCATAAAATAATTGTCATAGAAGGCTTCATTAGACTTGTCACACAAAGGCCCATTTTAAAAAGATTCTGTGAGAAAGTACTCAAATAAAAAAAAGAAGAAAGTAGATGTAGGAGAGTCCTGAAGTAGGGGTGAAAAAAAATATCTGTTAAGTTTCCTTCTGTCTTTAAAAGGCTAAAAGCATCCCACAAAAGGGAAGACAAAGTAAACCCATAACTAACCAAACAAAATTCCAGAAAATAGCAAGATGATGGAGTGATGGTAGACGTTAATGACACAGAGCAGCTACACTTGTTATCACTTGAAAAAGGCAAAAAAATGTTTTTAAAAGGAAGAAAAAGTTGGATAATTTACGTTAAATTTTCAAATCATAGAAAAATTCAAATTTCTTGATGTGTGTGCTTAGCCGCTTAGTAGCGTCCAACTCTTTGTGACCCTTTGGACTGTAGCCCACCAGGCTCTTCTGTCCATGGGATTTTTCAGGCAAAAATACTGGAGTGTGTTGCCATTTCCTTTTCCAGGGTATCTCCCCAACCCAGGGATCAAACCCACATCTCTTGCATTCCTCCCTGGCAGGAGGATTCTTTGCCACTGCACCACCTGATAAACTCACAGAGCATAGAAAAATTCAGAGCAGATATTTCAAAACAACCTATAACTAACTAACACAACCACAAGATATCAAAGTTCATAGAATGCAGCAAAAGTGTAATAATTTGTGGAATATGTATAGCTTCTAATTCTTAGAAGAAAAGATCTAAAAATTTAGAAAGAGGATAATAATTCCAAATACATATAAGAAAGGAGATAGTAAAGATAACAGAAATCAACAAAAGATTTATTAAAAAAGTAATTATATACAACTATTTGCCAGGTATTGTGCTAACTCTTTTATAATTAGTAAGTCATCTAGACACCATAAAAACCATACCACAATGGCAAAGGTGCAAACCAAAAGACAAAGAGTTGAAATGATTTATACAAGAAATTTATACATGTGGCTAGCAACTGCTGCAGCCAGGATTTGGTTACAAAGACTGGGCTTCTTTGCTTTGTTAAAATGGAAAGAATCAAACAGAGATAAAGCTGTTTGTTTAAAAAAAGAATAACAAAATGGAAAGATTTCCGGGATTATTGATTTTTCAAGAAAGAGAGAAGTTACAAATAAATAACATTATTAATGAAAAAGTGACATAATTGCCAATATAGGAGAGATTAAAAATGTAAGAATATTAGTAACTCCTCAACACCAGTAACTTTTAAAAGTTAACAAGGTTATTGATTAAAACTAATGCATAAATGGTTTAAGAAGAAATAAAATACAAAAATTCCTACAGCTTTTAAATGAATTTTAAAACAGTCGTTTGTACATATATTAATCCCAAACTCCTAGTCGATACCTGCCACACTTTTCCCCCATAGGTTACCATAAATTTGTACACACTATTATATTTAAAATAGAAAGCTAACAAGGACCTACTGTATAGCACAGGGAACTCTGTGCTCAAAATTCTCTAATAACCTAAATGGAGAAGAATCTGAGGAAGAGTAGACCTTGGATACATGTAACAGAATCACTTTGTTGCGCACGTGAAACTAACACCACACTGTTAATCAACTATGCTCCAATACAAAGTAATTTTTCAATTTAAAAATAAAATAGTAGTTAAATTTTGTGCACAGATAAGTTCTTGACAGCCTCACATACAATTTCCAGTAAATTTATAAAGAATAGGCCCTTTTAGAAATTATAAGAAGGAGAAGACCCTAACTCATGACCCACTCTAAATCTGATACCCAAAGAGGCAAAACAAAAAAATACGCACAGCCTGAAATTTTACTGAACCATTTCATTTATAATATAGATGCAAAATATTCAGGCAAAAATATTTAAAACAAATTCTGAACAACTATTACAATAGCATTTAAACTAAACTAAATAGAGAAAATCCATCTTCACCTCACAGTGGCAGAAAAAGCTTTTCATTATACTCAGTATCTATTCATGATGAAAATCATGATATAATAGAATAGGAGGAAAGTTTTTTAATCTGATAAAAGGTATCTACAAAGTGTACTTAATAAACATAATCCTAAATGGGGAAATAGCAAAGCAATTACTTTAAAGTTAGAAAGATGAAAGGATGATCACCATTATCAAATCTATTCAACATGATACTAGAGGTTCTAATGTATATAATATGAAAAAGAGGGGGGGAAGACGTAAAGATTTTAAAGAGAAAATGAATCACTGTTTCAGATTAGATTTATGTCTATATAAAACAAAAATGATCTTGAGAAGAATCTTTAGCTATGAGATGAATTTAGCAAAGTGAGAGATTGAAAAATCTATTTAATATAAAGTCAGCTGCATGTCTGTGTACCAAATGATTTGAAAAAACATCTTTAAAGAACAACACTTAAAATAACATAGCAGATAAATCTAACAAAATATGTGAAAGATCTATATTGAGAAAATTATAAAAATTACTGAACATCATTAAAGAACTTTAAAAAGTGAACAGTTAATTCATGAGTAAGAAAAGACACACATAATAAGGTAAAGATACTAATTTTCTCAAATTGATCTATATGAGCAAAGAAATGTTGAGCAGAATACTATCAGTATTTCCCCTCAAACTTTGAAGAATAAAGAACTAAGAAGAGCTAAGGCATTTCTGAAGAAGAACTCGGAGACAGGACCCAACTTAAAAGATAGCATATTTTATGCATTTATTATTAAGCCACAGAAATTATAATAGTTCAGTACTGGTACTGGGATCAGTCAACTGACCAGCATATTAGGATAGAGAACCCAGAAACAGATCCACACATGTCTATGGAAATTTGCTATGGAGATGAGGAAGCATCATAAATCATTAGGAAAAGTACTGTTCAATACATAGAAATGAGATAAATGGTTGGTTATCAATAACTCTTTAAAAATGAAATTAAAATCCCTCCAATAAAATCCAAATAAAATCTTTCAAAAAATAAAGTACAGTAAAGCACATTCACAGACACACACATACAAACCCAATGGGAAATGTTAAAGGACGTTTTCAGGCTCCTGAAAAAAATTATCACAAGGAAATGTGGAACTAACAGATTTTTATTAGCATGGAGAAAATTGTATATATAGAACAGATTTTAAATGTTTGTCATTTTAAAAATATATCTGAATGTGTAAAACAAAATTACTAGCCATAAACTGTGTTTCTAAAACATGAGTAAAGGGAGCAGGTTCAAGATAGTGGAGTAAAAGGATGTGCACTCATCTCCTCCTGTGAGAGCACCAAAACGGCAACAGCCATTGACAGGAGGATGCTGGGAACCACCAGAAAGAGATACCCCGAGTCCAGAGATAAAGAAGGAGCTGCAGAGAGGTGGCAGGAGGGGCACAGTCACGACAAAATCAAATCCCATACCTGCCAGGTGGCGGATCCACAGACTGGAGAACAATAATCCCAAAGAAGTTCTCGCACTGCTGCGAAGGTTCTGAATCCCACAGCATGCTTCTCAGTCTGGTGATATGACAAAGGGACTGGGAATCCCCATGGAATCTGGCGTTGAGGGCCAGCAATTTGATTATAGGCCTTTCAGAGGACTGAGGTTAGAGACTGCAGTTTTGGAGGGCACAAACAAAATTGTGCAAAAAGACCCAGAGGAGAGGAGCGATGACTCCACAGGAGACTGAACCAAAATTACCTGCTAGTGTTGGAGGGCCGCCAGGGGAGGGTGGCTCAGCAGGGAGTCACCACTGGGACAGGGGCACTGGAAGGTCCTCCTTGGCATAAAACCCTCTTAGAGTTCACCATTAGCCCCACCATAGAGCCCACAGACCTCAGGTGGGGCTCCCCAGGCCAGACAGCTACTGGGGAGGGAGTGCAAACCCACCGAGCAGCAGATCATTGGATAAAAGCTTTACTAACGTGGCCCTGCCCACACAGCTTTTCCTATCACCAGTCCCTCCCATCAGGAAGCTTACACAAGCCTCTTAGCCTCATCCATCAGAGGGCAGGCAGAAGAAGCAAGAAGAAGCAAAATCTTAAAGCGGCTAAAACAAAAACCATGTTATAGAATGTTAATCATGATGAAAAAGCAGCAAGTTATGTCCCAGATGAAGTGAAAGTCGCTCAGTCGTGTCCGACTCTTTGCAACATCTTAGACTATACAGTCCATGGAATTCTCCAGGCCAGAATACTGGAGTGGGTAGCCTTTCACTTCTCCAGGGGATCTTCCCAACCCAGGGATCAGGGTTGGGAAGATCCAGGTCTCCTTCACTGCAGGCAGATGCTTTACCATCTGAGCCACAGGGGAAGCCAGATGAAAGGACAAGATTAAATCCCAGAAAAACAACTAAATAAAATGGAGATAGGCAACCTTCCAGAAAAAGAATTCAGAATAATGACAGTGAAGAAGATCCAGGATCTTGAGAAAAGAATGGAGGCAAAGATTGAGAAGATATGAGAAATGTTTACCAAAGGCCTAGATGAACTAAAGAACAAGCAAAAAGAGATGAATAATACACTAGAAGGGATCAATAGCAGAAGAATGGATAAATGACTGTGAGGACAGAATGGTGGAAATCACTGCCTCAGAACTGAATATAGAAAAAGAATGAAGAGAAATGAAGTCAGCCTAAGAGAACTCTGGGACACTGTTAAATGCACCAACATTTGCATTATAGGAGTCCCAAGGAGAAGAGAGAAGAGACAGAGAGGAGACCTGAGAAAATATTTGAAGAGATAATAGCTGAAAACTTCCCAAACATGGGAGAGGAAATAGTCAACCAAGTCCAGGAAGCACACAGAGTCCCAGGAAGGATAAACCCAAGGAGGAACACATCGAGACACATAGCAGTCAAACTGACAAAAATTAAAGGCAGAGATGAAATATTAAAAGCAACAAGGGAAAAACTCAACAAATAACATACAAGGACCTCCCCTCAGGCTATCAGCTAATTTCTCAATATAAACTCTACAAGCCAGAAAGGAAGGGCATGATATATTTAAAGCGATGAAAGGCAAGAACCTACAGACAAGAATACTCTACCCAAAGCAATGTCTCTGCTTTTTAATATGCTGTCTAGGTTGGTCATAACTTTTCTTCCAAGGAGTAAGCATTTTTTATTTCATGGCTACAGTCACCATCTGCAGTGAATTTGGAGCTGCCCCAAAATAACGTCAGCCACTGTGTCCACTGTTTCTCCATCTATTTGCCATGAAGTGATGTGACCAGATGCCATGATCTTTGGTTTCTGAATATTGAGCTTTTTTTTTTATGTTCAAAATCACTTTTTTTTTTTACTTTATTTTACTTTACAATACTCTATTGGCTTTGCCATACATCGACATGAAGCCACCACAGGTGTACACGAGCCCCCAATCCTGNGAAGGGGATGACAGAGGATGAGATGGCTGGATGGCATCACTGACTCGATGGATGTGAGTCTGAGTGAACTCCGGGAGTTGGTGATGGACAGGGAGACCTGGCATGCTGCGATTCATGGGGCTGCAAAGAGTCGGACACGACTGAGTGACTGAACTGAACTGAACTGAACGGATGGGACCAGATGCCATGATCTTCGTTTTCTGAATGTTGAGTTTAAGCCAGCTTATTCACTGTCCTCGTTCACCTTCATCAAGAGACTCTTTATTTCCTCTTTGCTTTCTGCCATAAGGGGGGTGTCATCTCCATATCTGAGGTTATTGAAACCTGTATATCTGAGGTTTCTCCTGCCAATCTTGATTCCAGCTTGTGCTTCATCCAGCCAGGCCTTCTGCATGTAAGTAAATAAGCAGGGTGACAATATACATCCTCGATGTACTCCTTTCCCAATTTGGAACCAGTCCATTATTTCATGTTTGGTTCTGTTACTTCTTGACCTGCAAACAGGTTTCTCAGGAGGTTGGTATGGTGGTCTGGTATTCCAAACCTCTTTAAGAATTTTCCACAGTTTGTTGTGATCCACACAGTGGAACTTCCCGTGATAAAATAAGCAATCTATTAAAATGTATAAAATAACTGTTTTCAGGCCTTTCTATATCAACCAGTATAAGACTACATTTGAGATCATGAAAAAAACATGAGAGGAACTCAACAGTCACACTAGATCGTCTTGCCTGAAGACATTTTTCAATCCATTTTACATGGATATCAAACAACATCACGGATTAGCAGTCTCAGTAGGTGGAGGAAACAGTTTGTGGTACCAAGGAGAGATAAATTTGTGAAGCATGTTAAGAGAGAGGAACAGCTACACTGCAAAAGGACAAAATATCTCTGTAAGAATTGCATGCATGTTCTTGGATGACTCCTAGGATATGTATCCAGCTTGCACAGAATCTATAAGGATGTGATGGACTTGCTAGAAGCATAAAGAAATAAGAAGGAATTTCAGAGTCTCAGAATGCTGGAGATATGTTACATTTTAAGCTCAGCTAACAATAAGACTCTGATGCTGGGAGGGATTGGGGGCAGGAGGAAAAGGGGACAACAGAGGATGAGATGTCTGGGTGGCATTACCGACTCGATGGACTTGAGTCTGAGTGAACTCCAGGAGTTGGTGATGGGCAGGGAGGCCTGGCGTGCTGCAATTCATGGGGTCGCAAAGAGTTGGACATGACTGAGTGACTGAACTGAACAATAAATATCTTGATGAATCTCAATCACTTTCAGTTGAGACCCCAGAAAGCTGTACCTTCAGTGTAAAAATTCTATTTTAAGAGTGAGAAGCCGCTGTTCTTGCACTACTATAAAAGAGATGACCAATGAGGACCTAATTGCAGGACGGGGAGCTCTACTCAAGGCTTGTGGTGACAAAGTAGGGATATATGTGTATGCGTACCTGACTCACTTTGCTTTACAGCAGAAACTAACATGGCATTGTAAAGCAACTAAGTTCCAATAAAAGCAAAAAAAAAAAAAGAGGTAAGGAGACACTCATCAAAGAAAGATAACATAAATCAGACTCCTAAACATATCTCTCACCATGTAAGTGGAGAGATTCCTTACAATCACAACTTATCAAAACTGACTCAAGAAATAACACAGAACCTAAATACACATACTATTGCATGTATACACGTGATCAACATTACTTTGCTTCACTAATGGAATCTCCCAAATGTTTAAGAATGAAGTTGTACCCATGCTATAAACTGTTTCAGAAATAAAAACAAGGGAACAGTTTCTATCTCATTTTAAAAACCTCAACCCTCAAAAACCTTGAGA
Organism: Neotragus pygmaeus; assembly: GCA_006410875.1. Lineage (NCBI taxonomy): Eukaryota > Metazoa > Chordata > Mammalia > Artiodactyla > Bovidae > Neotragus > Neotragus pygmaeus. The sequence goes on along the minus strand of SJYV01015684.1, from coordinate 1,446,030 downwards.
CTGAAACCTAACAAGGACATTACCACATAGGATAATTACAACATAAAAACATAAAGAAATTATCACAAAATATTAGCAGATTGAATGTGGTGACACATAACAAGGATTAGGAATTATGACTTAGCAGGGCTTATTTGAACAATGGAAAACTGCTCAACTTGCAAAAATCAGTGAGTGTGAAAGTTTTTGAAGGAGATGGGGTCGACTCAGTTCTCCCTGCTCCTCCCTAAGTACAACATGAGTGCTAAGGACCATAACTCACCAGGCTCCATGGGATTCTCCAGGCAAGAATACTGGAGTGGGTTGCCATGCCCTCCTCCAGGGAATCTTTCTAATCCAGGGATCAAACCTGTGTCTCTCAGGTCTCCTGCATTGGTAGGCAGGTTCATTACCACTGGCGCCACCTGGGAAGCCCTGGTACAACTATACATCCTGGAAATAATGCCACAGGCCACCCAAAGATAAATCTGAAAGGGGCAAACTAGCTAAAGAACGGAGGAGCGTCAGTGACGGAACACCCTATGGTCCTCAACCAAGAAAAGCAAGTGGAGCCTAGAACTGGGAACTACGATCCAGCCACAGAAGGCAGCCCACCCAGGCTCATTCTTCACCCGGCCAGCCCAGGAGCATTGGTAAGGGAGATCCATCAAGAACCCACCTGGCAACAAAGGACCCAGTCTGGAAACTACCCCCCTTCTATACCAGCCTGAGCCTCTCCTGGCCCACCAAAATTTATCAGGCAGCTGGGCAGCACAGGGAAAGGGGTCTCAATACACTCATACGGCCGAGGCGTTCCTTTTGTCACTGTGGGTGCAACTCTGTTCCCTTACAAAGAGACACTGAGGCAGGTAGGCAGGACCAACGAGGGAGATTCCTCCACAGCAAGCGTGCAGTCCATGAAACCTCTTTTTCCCCAGAGCCCTGAGAGTGCCCTCCATCACGGGTAGAGGAGTGCCCTGAGAGTGCCCTCCAGCCACGGGTGGCCTTAGCAACGTGCATCCTGCCACAGCCTGGGCTCCGCCAGGGGAGTGCTCTCCATTCCCCAGAAGCAAGGTCTGGCCTCAGGTGCCCAGCCTGGGAAGTGCTGCTTATCTTCACAGGCCAGAGATTCTTTTCCTCAGAAAGAAGTACCAGGTGGGGTCCATCCTGGAGAAACCCCTTCCCCTTCCCCTTCCCCAGGAAGCATGAAGAGAGAGCAACAGGACCCAGTGGCCCCAGGTGAACCCAGCAGATCAAATCAGCAGCACACAGCAGCAGCAGCTCCCAGGCAGAGCACTGGTAAAGAATCTGCCTGCCAACGCAGGAGACGCAAGAAATGTGGGTTTGACCCCTGGGTCCGGAAGATGGAATAGGAAATGGCAACCCACACGCCAGTATTCTTGCCTGGAGAACTCCTTGGACTACTCCCTGGTGGGCTGTAGTCCATGGGGTCACAAAGAGTCAGACATGACTGAGCACAGCCACACAGCTTAAAATTAAGTAGTCATTGTAAGCACAGCAGACAAAAACAGGCCAGACATGTATGCTTAAACTAAACAGGGTAAATCCCTACTAAAACAAAAGACTTAAATAGAACACAGTCCCCTAAGATAATTACCATGATGTAATAAAAAAGTACTTATCCTATCAAGGACCAGGAAAATCACAACTCAGATTTAAAGGAAGACAATCAGCTGATGCTAAGACCAAGATAATCAGATGTTAGAATTATCTGATGAAGATTTTAAATTTCATTATAAAAATGCTTCAACCCCAAGAAATTATAAAATATCTTAAAATAAGTGAAAAAATAGAAAATCTCAGCAAAGGAAAAAAAAATTATAAAATAGATCTAAATGAAGCATCAGAAATAAGAACAACAGAAAGAGCAAAAACATGAGTATGTACAACAGATTGACCTCCATGTAAGTTTTTATATGTCATATTTGATGAATGAAACAGAAAATATAATATTATCTGACACTCAAGACAATTCCATTTAAAAGTGAAGAAAATAAAGAAACTCAAATGAAAGCAAGATATCCATATGTCACTCAAAGCGGTAAAATGTCGACCAGTAGACATTTTACCAGGTGCCACATATGTATACTGTAATACCCAGAGCAGACACACACACACGCCTGCGAGCTGAGGAAATCTGAAAGTAAATTAGATTCGTGTACTATATCAATGTCTACGATTGAAAGAAACATAAAAGGTATATTTGATCTCAGGATCTCTCTGCATGATTTATTACAACCAAATGTGAATCTACATTAATGCCAAAATAAAAGTTTAACTTAGAAAAAGAATAATATGAAAAGGAGAAATTAGGAGGTATCCATCTTTCCAAATACTAGAGCATATTATGAAATAAAAATATTCAAACATGAAGGTCTAGTACTTCTGTAAAAGAGAGAATTAACAAGCTACCATTAAAAGGAAAAAACAAATCAATGGAATTCACTGCATTAACAGGAAAAAGTAAAAATATAATTATCTCAATAGATGTAAAAGAGACTTTTACTAAATGTAAAAATGCCTTTGACTAATACCCCCTTTCACAAAGCTGTTAGGAAGCTAGAATTCAAGGGGATTTTCTCAACCTGAAAAATGAACACAAAAATATGTGGTAAACAAAATGGTGCATTATAAAAAGTTATCCTCTGAGATTAAGAACCAGATAAGTACACCCACTATCATTACATCTATTCAACTTGAATTAATGACCCTCAGTAGTGCAATAAGTAAAAGAGAAAGGAATAAGATACATAAAAATTTAAGAAGAAAAAAACTATCATTTTTCATAGATGATATGATTGTGTCTATAGAAAAATCTTAAAGAATCTTCAGGTAAACTATTAGAATAAATCAATGACTAGAGTTCACTAGAGACAAGTTTCATATACAAATCAACTATATTTCTATATATGTACAATAACACGTAGAAAAATAAATCTAAGTATATTCCCTGGTAGCTCAGTTGGTAAAGAATCTGGCTGCAGAGCAAGAGACCTGGGTTCTATCCCTGGATTGGGAAGATTCCCTGGAGAAGGAAATAGCAACCCACTTCAGTTTTCTTGCCTGGAAAAATCTCATGGACAGAGAGGAGCCTGGTGGGCTGCAGTCCATGGAGTCGCAAAGAGTTGGGCACGACTGAGTGACTAACACTTACTTACTTACACTTATATACCATATATAAGATTACTGTATATGTCAATATCTGAGGGCAAAAATCAAACAGAAGTCACTCATGATCTCTACAGCAACAGCTACAAAACTGTGTTGAGAGAAATTAGAGATCTAAATAAATTCAGGGGATACCATGTCCATGAGTTAGATTAGTCAATATTGGTAAGATGTTAATTCTCCCTAAGATGATCTAGGGTCCATGCAATTTCAATTGAAATGCTAAATTTATAAAAAAAAAAAAANCCAGTTGGCAGAGTTCTCTGGAGAGAGGCTGGGTTGAAGGGGCTCTGATGCTTTGTATTTTCCGATGACTGTCAAGTGAGGGAAGTCCTGAATGAAGGTTCATGGCTGTGCCATTTGCTGGTATTTGAAATGCTAAATTAAAAAAAAAAAAAAAAAAAAAAGAAAAGAAAAGGGCCCCAAACAACCAAATATATCATGAAAAAAAAGAGAAAGAGCTAGAGAACTTACACTACCAGAATTCAAGAGCTATTAGAAAACTATGATCATTACAATGGTGTAACACTGCACATAGAGATAAATAGCTAAATGGAATGGAAAAGAAGGTCCAAAAAGAGACCTACAACATACAGTGGCCAGACTTATGAGAAAGGTAGTATGGCAAACCAGTAACAAAACAGTTTTGTATTTTAAATAAATGGTATTGGGTTAATAAGCTGTTTAGTTTGTTCACTTGTTTTTTATATACCTTGCCTCCAAACTCACACCACAAGCAAATATCAATTCCAGATGTAATGCAGGTGTGAATATGAACTGCGGAACCAGAATACATTTAGAATAAAATATAGGATAATATCTTCATATTCTTAGGTAAACATTTCTTCAATAACACACCACATGTAATAACCAAATAGAAAGAAAGCTAAATTAGATAAACTACATAAAAATTAGAAATTTCTGTTCATCAAGAGACATCATTAAGAGCATCAAAAAGGTAAGCTACAGAGTAGGAGAGAATTCCAATGCATATATTTATAAATGACACATATTTGGTTCTCCTACAAATCACTGAGAAAAGGCTGAAAACCAAGTCAAAAAATGCATGAAAGACAAACAGACACCTCACAATGGAGATATCCAAATGATCAGTAAACACATGAAAAGGTGATCCACGTTCTTAATAATTACGAAAATAAAATTACCACACTGAGAAACCATTACCCACTCCCCAAGAATGGCTAACATGTAACCAAGTGACAATCCATATTAGTTCACTGAGGGTTAGTGAAGCAGTAACTGCAACTCTTAGGAACCACTGACAGGAGTATAAACTGGTACCAGCACTTTAGAAAAGTTTAGCAGCATTTATTAATCATACATACATCTGCTGACCTAGTAATTCCACTCTGCGGTATACACACAACAAAAAGACAGACATATGTTCCCCCAAAAGATGTATCTAAGAGTGTTTATAACAGAATTATTGCATTCTAAGTCACTTCAGTCATGTCCGACTACTTACAACCCCATGAACTATAGCCCACCAGATTCCTCTGTCCGTGGAATTATCCAGTCAAGAATACTGGACTGGGTTGCCATTTCCTTCTCCAGGGGATCTTCCCAAACCAAGAATTGAACCTTCATCTCTCTCTTATATCTCCCGCATTAGTGCCACCTGGGAAGCCCACAGCAGTATTACTGGAAATAGACAAAATCTGGAAACAACTCAAGTGTACTCAATAATAGAATAAACAAAGTATGAAACAGTCACAAAAGGAATATGACATGTCAATAGATATTAATCATATCTTTTATTTTCTATATTTCTGGTGCTTTGATAGCTGGGCCGCTGCTACCCCTGGAGAGAGTCCCTTCCAGGGTTAGCCAATTTCTATAACAGTGAATGACTGTCCTGCACTTTGCATTTATATGCAAATTAACCAATCCAGAGCCCACATCTCCCACACCTCCTCTGTGGACCTCTTACACTCTCAGCTACTATCCCCCTGCCCTAATCATCCTAGGACAAGATGTTCGACAACTAGGAGCAAGCCCCACACCATGGAGCCTGCTGAAATTACTCAAGCTAGCCAGTCCTAAGCCTGCTGACCTTACTTTGCCAATCCCTTCTTACACAAACCACTATAAAGTCTTGTGTTCACATTTCCCCTCCTCTTTCTGCCTCCTGACTCAGCCTGGTGCTTCCCCATGTGGCCCTGAATGGTATGCCTTCTCCTCTTGGGAATTGTAATAAACTGTCTTTTCAGTGGCAGGCATCTCCTGACCTGTTGGCATCACCATACATAAATAACAATAAAACCTACATTTCTAAAAACACAATAGAATGAATGAACCAAAACTATGTACATCAGTAATAGTAAATCTCACAATGTGATGGTGAGCAAAAGAAGGCAGTTATAAAAGAGGTCAGTAAGTGTGTTGGACGTCAGTGTTTCCACCGATGAGTGTAATAACCAGAAGAGGGCACGAGGGAGCCCTCTGGGGGACTGGTGATGTTCTGTTTCTTGTTGTAGGTGTTGATTGCATGGGTGTGTTCTAAAAATTCACTGTGATTTACTCATGATTTAGGCATTTCTCTGTATGAGTGTTATACTTCAGTTTACATGAGAAAGGCCACTAGGATTCAGTCAAAACTATATTCAAATAAAATAGAGAACATTCCCAAACTGGGAAGAATATAAATAAATTATCTAACACCTCACATAATAAGTTTAAAAATTAACAATGAAAATGAATAGGAGGCAGCAGGGAGACAAGAAGGAAAAACAAACAAGTTAATTAGAGTAACATAAAATGCAACAAAATTGATTAAACAAATTCGAACTAGTTCTTTGAAGCAATCAGTAAAAAATTCCATCTAGTCCAATTAAAAAATAAAAGCAGCAGCACAAAAATACAACAGTATCAATGAAAAGAAATATATTTCAACAGGTAGATATTTTTAAATTATTTGCAAATACTATATCAAGCTTTAATGAAACATTTGAAAATGCCAGTGTTTTATAAGATTTTCTAAAAAACAGGTTACTAAAAATGACTTAATACAGAAAGCAGAAAAAGAATGTTCCAAGATATCAAAGTAATAGCTCCAACATCAACACCCAGCTCAGATAATTTTAATTTTTTCCAACTTTCAAGAGCTCTGTCCATACAAGGGCAAAAGAATGAGCAATTTCTTATCTATGTCATGAAGAGAGTACATCCTAATACAGGTTAAATACAAGCAACTGAGAGAGAAATTACTGGTCAAGATCACATTCGCATCTTGGTGGAAAACTTCAAGCGCAGTAACAAAAAAGCAAAAAAAAAAGAAAAAAAAAAAAAACACACACACACTATAAAAATTAGGAAGCCAAGGCCAGCTGCTGGGAAAGCTCTTCTCATTTATAAAATGGAATCCCACAGGAGAGAATGCCCTCTTCTTCCCTGAGTAGCTGCCTTTCTGGGCATGGCAGTTGGAATGGCCACAGCCATCCTAAAACTATGAGGGAAGCTCGGACTCCGCCCTGTGGACAGCGAGAAGAAAGATGAAAAAGACCAGAGCCTTTGATCTTGGCACTGAATGTCTGAATGGCCAACCCTGGAGCTCCAGCCCTCCTTTCATGTCTCCCTTATTGTTTAATCCACTCAAGGTGAGCATTGTTACTTTCAGACAAGTACATTTTAATACTATACAAAGATGAATTACATTTAGGCAGAGGAAAAAAAAGAGAGAGAGAAAAGAGTCTAAGAATTTGTTTTTAAAAAACCACTGAGGAAACATGTAAAATTTACTAAAGCATAGGATAAATATGATGTCCTAGTCTGTGGGCAAAGAAAGGATTACTGAATACGTGGTAGAAGGAGCCAGTACTAAAAAATGTAAAATGTATGATAAACCATAACATTATAATTTATCCCAAATCAATCTCATGTGGCAGACTCCACTGAAATAAAATTGAACCATAAAAATACTAGAAGAAAGTATGGCTTAATAGTATCTACTTTGCAAACTGGGTGTGGCTTTCTTAAAAAACTACAAGCACATACATTTTTAAATGTCCCTATGTGAAAACATTTTCTTAACTCAAAAGCAAACAATATATGGGAACAAAATATTTGACATAAATAATTGTCAGTTCTCATATGAAAGAAAGGTTATGTGAGTTAAGAAGAAAAATTTAATTTTGATATTAAAAAAGCAAAGGACTTGAGGTATAATTTATAAAATGTGAAATGTATATGACCAATGATTACATTTTAAATGTACAATATCCTAAAATGCAAATGTAGTAACATTATTTTTTCATAATGTTACCAAATTAGCAAGCATGTTTTAATATATCATTCAATTTTTGAGTTTAGGCTATAACAGAGACTTCCATATATTACTGATGCTTGTATAAATTATTAAATCTTTCTATAATCAATTTTAAAATATGTATCAAGAGCATCAAGAACCTAAAATTATTATCCTTCGCTCAACTTCTACTTACTAAAAAAATGTAAAGAAATATAGCTACAATAAAAGTATATGTATTTTGAATATTTGTCACAACACTATTCTACAAGAATATGGTGAAAATGCCTAAAGATTCATCATATGGGAAGATAAAATTAATGATGGCTCCCTGTAAGTTGAGTAATGTGTTTCCATTAAAAATCATCGCTGTAAAGAATAAAGAAGTGAGAAAATACTCCCAAGACAGCATTAAGTGAAGAAGTCAGGATATAAAATTTATGTGCAATATATAACCATTTGATAAATATACATATTACTATCTCTATCTCTATGTACAGGGTGATGGAAGAAAGAAAAAAATATATATATAAGGAAAATGCACCAGAAATGCTAACAGTATTTCTTGGTTCAGAGATTATACCTGACTTTTATATTCCTCTTTTCATTTATCTGTATTTTCTAAAGATTCTACCCTAAATGAGCATGTATCGATGCTATCTCCAAAACGAAGTGATGTCACTTAAAATGAAATATTTAATTGTATCTTTCCCTTTATTCAGAAGCAGCAGCAGTGCTTGTTTTGGTTCTTAGCTCCATCAAAGGTGGTTCTGCACAAGGGTTTGGAACAGTTGACATTTTACTTGGGAAACACGCTGCAAGAATGCTAATCCATGAAGAGGGTGAAGTTTATTTCTCTTCTGTAACTCACTGCACAGTTGGAGTCTCTATCAGAACAGCTTAATAGACACTGAACAATTCTCAAGCTGGATCCTCCCAGCCCCACCGCCACCCACCATCCCTTCCCCATTATGAACCCACCGCATGGCTCCTGGTACTGGCCTCAGAAGCCACTGGGTAAAGGATCCCACCTAAGAGGCAGCGCCTACTTCATTACCAGGACTCTTCTGTCTGCTGGCTGCTGCTTTTTCCGCCTGGCCTCGCTGCTTAGAACTCCTGAACCCTGAGACTGTGGGACACAGTGGAGCAGACCTGGGTAAGAATGTTAATGACGCACTTCCAAGCCCAGGGAGGGCTGGGGTCCTGTGGCGTGACAATCACTACATGATGAGCAATTATTACTTTGTGAATTATCAGCAGCCACAAGGCCCTCCCGGGGACATGACATCAAGAGAGGCATTTGATTCCTGTCCAAAGCCAGCTTTTATGAAAAATCAAAATTGACAGAGAAGACAGGAAAATGTCTTAAACTAGTAAAGGAAAATGAAGCCCTCCCATCTCCCTGGACAGTTGCTGGAACAGGGAAGCTAAGCCAAGGGCATTGGTGGAACTTCATGTCAGCAGCCTCTAGATCAATGGGAAGGGACAATGAGGCCCTAGTGCTGGCTGGGAGGAGTTGAGGTGGTCAGAAGTAGGAAGATGAAGTGGACAGTGGGCTCAGGGGAGTGGGGAGTCACATAAGTGTATTATCCTAAGGCCAGAAAGGATGGTCCAGGCCCTTAGCCACATATCCCCCAACCCCCACCCCAGGAAATTTGCCTTCCAGCCCCAGCACAGCCACCTGCTTGCTGATACCACCTAACAGTTTTTCCAGGCTCTGGGCCTCAGTTTCTCAAGCAGAGCTGCATAGAACATCACGGAGAGGCTGGGGACCAGAGAGACTTAACATGAAGCTGAACTCCAAACCACTGCATGTCCGCTTCCTCAGCTGTCGAATATATTCGGGTTACAGTAAGATACTGCTGCAACAGATTTTCTAGGACTAGAGAAGAGCAGGAAAACCACTGAGCTAAAAATTCTTTCTTAGTCTCTTGGTTTTAACTCAATTCTACTCTATGGAAAGGAGTTTAAAAAAATAATAGCCCTTTTCTCTCTCTCATCACACCAGGGTGTCCTTTGTCCTGGAATGTCAATGCATAAAGCAAACCCACAGTCTTTCCAGATGCTTTCCACCCACTTCCCCACCCTCCTGCCCAAGGAGACAGGCTAACCTCCATTGAGCTAGTGAATTAGGTGGATGGTGCCCACGGGAAATGAGGTTCAAAGGGCCTTCAGGAAGCTGGCAATTTTCCCAGAGTTTTCATTGTACCAGGGACCCGTGTTAGTGGAGCAGAATGATTTCCCCACAACAGAATCTTCAGGACAGAGAAGGGCAGATATCCTCAGCAATCATGTCATGGACAAAATGTTTCTGCTAAGCTGTAGCTCATGTTACACTCCAAGCAAGCCATGGTGCTGGAGAAGAAGTTTTCCTTCTTCCAGTCACTACATCAAAACGGTCCTGAAAACAAAATCTCATCAGAGCTAAAGCCCCCAGCTCTCTCTCAGTTCTTGGTCTTGATAAGAAGTGGACATCTCTCCCCAGACATGGAAGGGGATCTGAGCACGGCTCACCATGCAGGGCACTGTCTCGGCCTCAGGCTTGGGTACACAGGTGTAGAGAGGAGCTGCCACACAGGGTCCTTCCAGGCAGAAAGCCAGGCCTCTCTGTGCCTCTCTGCTCTTGTGGGATCCGGGATAGAATACTCAGAGAAGGTCTATGGCTCCAGTCACCCAAAGCTGATAGAGAGTGCCAAGTGCTGCATCAGGGTCATTACATGGACTGACCCCTCTATTCAACCAGAAGGTTCCTATTGTCTGCACCTTTCATCTGAGAAAAATGAAAGTTCAAAAAAAGGAAGTGGCTGCAAAGCTCAGGAGAAGCAGAGCCAGGAGTGCCACAAAGGCCCCCAAGTCAGGGAGACAGCACATGTGTGATGCGCCTTTGTCCACAGTAGGTGCTCAGTGGGCCCTGCTGGGCTCCCTCCTGTCCTGTGCTTTAAACAGCTTTCCCTGTCCCCACCTTTGAAAACTTTCCTACAGGTGGCCTTCACCAATCCCATCCCAGCTCCCGTCATGTGCTGGGGACATTTGCATGGACAACTCCAGGGGACCCTCCTTTGAAGATTTCCATCTGAACAAAGAAAGCCAACTGTATATTTGTAAGGCTCCACTAGGAACACGCATCGACCCCCAGGACAAATGTCAAGCCAAATCCTGTGGGAGCGAGATGTGACTTTCCAACAAAGCCTGGCCCTGGCGAGGTTGCCTGGTAATCACCCATGCCAGACAGCTCCAAGCAGAACACAAAGATAATTAATGTTTTGTCTGCAGTTACACAGCGAGCGGGTGACACAGACCTTTGATTTTGCCATACCGCACTCCTTCAGTAAGAACGCACTTCCTGGATGAGATAATTTAATTAGTATTTGTCCAGCACCCTGCAGTGAAAGGCGATCACCCACTCCTTCCATCTTCTGAAGGGGCTAAGTAAGATACAGTCTCTTGATGCCACTTAATCTAAAATGTCTGGGTGACTCACCCTTCCCGAGAGTTCCCTGCAGGGTATTTACTTTAAGAAAACATCCATTTGCTCCTTAATTTAAACAGTTCCTCTTGATTTAAATCTTAAAGAAACTACTTGGTTAGTGTGTGTGTGTGTTTACTGCTGTTGTTTTTCAATATAAATAGATAGATGATATTTTCATATATTAAGATATATAATATCTTTTCAGGGAACCCTGACCCTTCCCCACCATGAGCACATCCTGTGATCAGTCCTCTATCCACTCTTACTGACCACAGAGAGATACAGTTGAGGGGACCTCCTCTGAGATCAGGATTACTGATCTCTGCACTGCCTTTGTATCCCTCTGAACCCTCCCCCTCTCATCTGCTGCCCACCCTAAACTTTATTTTCAGGTTGCCCAATTTCCCAGCCCTATCCCTCCCAGCCCCTCCTTCCACCAGGAACCACAACTCAGCCTTGCCTTTAAATGCTAATCTAGACGTGTGCCACTCATCCCAATGCTTCCTCCTTGCTTCCTCCTGAAACCCCCCAGACCTTGCTTTAAGGCACCCTGGGCCTAAATAACAAACATTTGCTATGGTAAATCCCATTCCCTGCTTTCCAGATAACTTCTCCTTAACAGAGATAAGCTGCCAGGCAGACAGATAACAATGGGGATATGCAGTTATTAAGGGCAGATTTTAAAATGACAAAAGGATACATTTAAAAATAAAGCCCACTTGAAAATCAGCTTCCCTTCCAACTCAATCACATTCAGACCTCCTGCTCCGCAGCTCCTCATACCGAGAGATTCCAGCTCCCATTGGCTTCAGGGTATTGGAGGAGCGTTGCCATGGCAACACGGAAGGCCCAGACACCTGAAATGGGAAGTGGAAGACAACAGTATCTCTCCCTCTCTCAGACACCTGGAGTGGCCAGCATGACCCCAGTCAGCTGCCTAAGTCGAGGCAGGGAGCCCTGCTGCTAACATTTCCACCCATTGGTGGGATCTTGAGGTTAGAGCTGAGCTAAAGAAAAGGGATGCATACCAAGCCTCTTTAGTCGTGCCTGACTCTTAGCGGCACCACAGATTGTAGCCCACCAGGCTTCTGTGTCCTTGGGATTCTCCAGGCAAGAATACCGTGCCCTCCGCCAGGGGATCTTCCCAACCCAGGGACTTAACTTGCGTCTCTTATGTATCCTGCACTAGGCAAATGGGTTCTTTACCACTAGCACTATCTGGGAAGCCCCTCCAAAAGGAGATGGGGGGCAGCAAAGAAGCCAGCAGGCAGGGCCTGGTTATCTAGGAGCTCAGAGGGACATCTGGGGATGAAGGCAAGTACCATGGCAAAAATGAATGGTTACCAAGGCAGGTAACTCCTTTCGTACCAGAGTAACTGAAAGGGTTCCCTGGTCCTGGTTTCCCCTTGCCAGGTAGGAGTCCCAGCACAAGCCAGTTTCTATTGTGGCTATCTATGAATATCCAGACCAACACTGACCATCCATCCCCAGGCTCCCAACCACCAACTCGCATGGCTTGAGGCAACCCTAATAGACATCGCAGGTCATCTTTGACAGTGCAAGCCACACTCTGGCTTTCCAAGGCTTCACACCACAGTCGCCAACCCCCTCTCTGATGCCACAAACAATCGTCTGAGCTCCCCCATGTCATCGTCACCATTGCCTCACAATCACTTATTGAACTTCCTATTACTTGACCAACTCATGACTCTACTTTCTACTGTTTGGGCTGAAAGTCCCCCATCTGGACAACACACATGGACACCCAGGCATCCCAGCTTCTCCCTAGCAAGCCAGTCCTCCTCCCCACAGTCTAACTGATAAGGGTTCCCATCGTGCTTTCTAGCTCTCACACTGTCCATGACTTCACAGGTGTGTCCTTCCCTGGAGTCCTCAAGGAGTGCAAGTAGAGAATGCCTTCCCAGATTCTCAGGACTCCAGCATCACGGAAGCCCTTCCTGCCGCTCTGTTGCCCCCAGTCATGCTCTCTGTCAGAGATTTATCCCATGTATTGAGAGTCCACAATGCCCTTCATCTCCAGGAGACTGTCATTAGTAGGTATGTCTTCCTCTCAAATGTATAGAAACGTGTGTGTGTGTGTGTGTGTGTGTGTGTGTGTGTGTGTGTGTGTGATTGCAGGAGCCTCTGCCTGAGTCTATGCCAATCAGCTTATGCTTTCATGATTATACTGAGCCCTGTGACCCCTTTACATCATGGGTGCTCCCATCTCCGGCTCCAACAAGCCAACAAGTGGTCCTCCTGTGCAGGCCATTTCTGGGAGAGTATCACTGAACAGCCAGCAACTGCCCTTCCCTGCACCCCCAGCAATGGCCCCACACTGGCTCATAAGGACCTCATCTGAGGTTCCTTGCTGGATAACTGTTCCACCCCTCACCCCAGCTTGCCACATTGACCTCTTGGCCCCAACTTCTTGTTAGAATCTTGACTTCACAGGCCTCCCTTTCAACTTGGAAGTTCCAACTCTGGGTAAAGGCCACCTTGCTGGACCTCAGCCCTGAAAACGCAACCCCCATGTGGGGAAGGACGAGATGATGTATCACTGAAAGGAGTCCTCAGGCCTGCCACTCACCTCAGCACCAAGTCAAAACCAGCCAAAGCCCACCCTGAACTCTGTGGCTCACCTGTCTCACTTTTATCTCCAATGGGGGCCGGCACTGTCTGCTTCTCACCCTCCATGGGGCTCATTTTCTATTTTTTGGCTTTGCCTCACTCTTGGATTGGGAGATACTCTCTAGCCATAACCTCTGCCTCCTGCCTCAGTAACAGTCACACCTGTTCTCGCATTTGGGATGATTTCAGCCACTCCAGGAAAACACATCACCCCTTCTGGTCTCACCCAGGACCACAAAGCGGGTCCTTCAGGCCCAAGCAGTAGGACCCATTGGCACCAGGGGTCCCTGCTGCACTCAGAGATAGCATTGGTATCACTTTGGAGCCTCCCCCCACCACGCCCCATAAACACCAGCATCAACAGTAGCAGCCGCAGAGAGAGACTGGAGAGGGGACTTCTGTGCTGGTCACCATCAGCTCGGAACACAGGCCCAACACACGCAGCAGGAGGAGTGGGAGGTGGGCACGCCGAGGCTTACCTTCCGCATGTCTTTACCAAAGGTCTCACTGTAGGTCGTGCCAAGGATTTCAAACTGCACGTAGGGATTCGAGCTGTCTTCCCGAAACTCCATCACGCCTGTGAGGCCAGTGATGTGGCCCTGCAGGAGAGAAGAAAAAACCACGGGAGGATAGTCAAATGTGGATGGAATCCCAAAGGCAAGGAAGAAAGAGGAAATGGGTGCCAAGAGGGACACAGTCATGGTCTGGGCGGCAATGGACACGCTGCAGTAAGAGCAGAGAGGCCGGCGGTCCTGGGGCCTCCAAGCAGACCAACACTTCCTAGGCCATTGCTCATAAGCAATGCTCCCCAGCTTTGCCCATCATTCATGCCACTGATGTGATTAGAGCATCTGCTCTGTGCCACACACGTGCCAGCCCTGAGATTACAGAAAGACAGCTTCCGTCCCCACCATCCTGGAGTTCTCCACTGCAACCAGCTCCAGGGGCTCTCCTTAGCCTGGGCCAAGGAAGGCCAAGGTCAGCGAGAGCCATCTCAGGCATGTGGCGGGAAGTGGCGGGACAGTGAGTGTGAACATTAAAACCAGCTCAGATCCTGGCTTTGCCACCTTGGGCAAGTCATCTCCCATCTCCCAGCTTCAGCCTGCAACTAAGCCCACATCACAGAGCCTGCAGGGACCAAAGGAGAGAATGTGTACAAAGCGTGGTGTCTGGTAGAGACCAGATGTGCGGGTGCACTGGCCCTCAAGCTCCCTCTGGCAGTTCCATGAGGCTCTGGAGCAGCAGGGAGCAAAGGGGTTGAGTGAGCCTGGGCTGAGCCCTCTTCTTCCTTCAAGCCTGGGGTGAGGGGTTCTCAGCCAGCCTTGATCTTCCATAGACTGTGAGCCAGGAGAGTTCCAGACAGTGAGCCTGCTCAGATCTGGGCCCCTGCTCAGACGTGGGCTCAGCAGATTCAAACCAGTACCAGACTACATTCACTGCTATCAAAACCATGCAGAATTTATTGTGACTAAGACTTCTGGCACTATAGATTTCCCTAAATGTCCTTTTGAATCCTCTCAAAGCCAATTCACTCTCACTAGTCTTGTGTGGATTACCCAGTTCACTTCAATCTAGTCTTTTGATGGATTTAATGTTACACCTAAGCCTACAGGACACACAGATGTCCCACATGCTGAGGTGTGACACAGAATCCACCAAGTCACAGGTATGTCGATGCACACACAGGCGTGCACAAACAGACACACAGACACATACATAGTGCGGTCTTGCACAGGTGCTGCCAACTGAGACAAACTCTCCTGGGGACAGTGGCAGCCTGCACAGTGGGCATCTGGCAGACACGAGAGAGCCTGGTCCCTTCACTACTTTTCTCACTTGTGATCTTGGACAAGTTACATAACCTCTCTGAAGTCTGATCACCTTAGATAAAATGGACATGATAAGACATATTATTAATGGACTCAATGGACATGAATGTGAGCAAACTCCAGGAGATAGTGAAGGACAGGGAAGCCTGGTGTGCTGCAGTCCATGGGATCGCAAAGAGTCAGACACGACTTAGTGACTGAACGACAACAACAAATAACACATATCCCTGAGCCCCAGCTCACCAGCCCTCAAATGCTGGGACAGAAAGAGGGGCCAGAGGAGAGGCCGGGAGGGGCCTGGCTGGGTGACCACAGAAACAGCTCAGCTCCCCAGAAGGGGCAGACAGTGGGGGTGTGAGGAGGGGCCTGTCTTTTGCCCTGGCCAGGGGTTACCCCTTGCACACACCTTTTTGATTGTGTCTAGCATAGACCTCCCTCCGTTCCACGGCTTGGTGGACTTGCGGATGCAGTTGAGGCTTGCCATGCTGTGCCACTTCCGGTCCTCCAGCTTCCGGTGGAAGGCGTTGGCCAGCATCAGGACACTGTCATACAGGTAGAGGTTGGAGATCTGCAAAGACAGACATTCAATGCATTTGGCACATTCCCAGGGATGGGAGAGACCAGTAGAGGGCTGAAATGATCCAGGATGCCAACACTGAGACGTGAGGCCCGACAGCTAGGCCATGATCCTCTGGCTTCCAGGTGGCCATTCAAGCACCCAGCTGGAGCCTTCAGTAGAACCAGACTTGGTCCTGCTTCAGGAACTAAAGTGGGAGGTGGATCCATATATCAATGGAACCAGGGTGATCAGAACCATGACTGAGTCTTGGACACGGCTTTGTGGAAGACTAGAGGGGCCATCCCACTCAGGTACAACAAAGGATGGAGGGAAGGATGGGCAAAAAGCTTGGTCTAGAAGGATTAGGATGAAGGGTGGGAGCATTGTAGGGAGGGCACCATAGGAGTAGAGGCATGAAGGTACAGGGAAGCTAGGCCACGTGGGGCAGGTTCCCCCCGCGTTTTTGGCAAAGGACGAGATAGTAAAGATTTTACACTTTGTGGGTCTTTTATAGCCTCTTCTGAAACTGCTCAACCATGCTATTCTAGTAGGAAAGCAGGCACAAATGATAACATGATTTCTATGCAATGAGTCAGAAAAACCCAAATGAACTTTTCAGCCAAACCAATACATAAACAGAGGATGTGCCAATAAAACTTTACTTAGAAAATAGACAGTGAGCCAGTTTGCTGACCCCTGAGTTGGAGAGACTAAAGACAGTTCAATATGTCTGCATCAAAGGGACAGCAGGGAGGCAGGGATCAAGGATGCAGCCATGCAGAGCCTTGTGAGCCATGCTAAAGAGGAACAACACAGGTGGATTCAGGATCCGTGCCTGGAATCAGATCTGTGCCTTAGAATGATCACTCTGGTCCCTGGACCTCCACGGAGGGTGCTGTGGTGGCCTGAGTGACACTGGCAGCTTCTGTGAGGGTCCAGAGGGCCCGGAGCCTGCTCTGCAGTGATGTCACTGCCAGCCAGGGGATGCACTTGGAAGCTGCTGCTGTGAGCATCTGAGAACTGCTCCTCAGCTTAGTTGTGTACAGTACAGCTGGATCTTAGAGAAGAAATAGCCCACCTCAGAACTCGCGAGATCACGACAATGAGGGAGAATTCATAATAACAGTGAGCAGAGTGGCCCCACAGCAATGAGAGGCAGGGGTAGAACCAGTCTGGGAACCCTCCTGACTGCGTGTAAGACCCTGATGTGCATGAGCCTGGACTCCAGAGGTCACAGGAGCCCTTGGTGGGGAGGAGGTCAGCTCTGCTTTGTCATCACCCAACCCAGCCCTCTCTGCTCCTCCAAGGGTTGACATGGAGCATGAAGGGAGGTAACAAAGTAACGTTCATCCCGGGTCAGATTTGTGACCCCTCAGGGTAACTGTTGCACAAACAACCATTAGCCAAAGTGGGTCAAGGGGATGGCTCTCTGCACACCTCACCAGCAAGGTGTCTGCTAAAAATATTCCAGGAAAACAAAATCACTGGCTAGAAATAGGAGAATATGTTGGCCTCACAGGACTCCTGGGAAGATCAAATGAAATCCTAGGGCTATAGGAAGCATGCCTGCTGTCCCCCACCACTCTCCAGTATGTCCCTCACACTCTCAACATCTCTAAGCCTTCTTCTCAGCCTGCAATCCCCTTCTTCCCACATCCTTGACAGGATACTCCCAAAGCAGAGGCCAGGACAGGAACCTGGGTGTGGGGAACTGTCCTCTGCAACTGAAATCAGACGTGGCCCAAGGGAGCTGGTCCAGGTCATCATATACACCTGCTCCATCGTGCCTCTTCTCTCTTTCCCCATTTCATGCTAATTGCCCAGGGTCACCTCTGCCATGACATGTCTGAGAAGAGCTGACCCCTTCCTCCATGGATGTCCCTGTGCTTGACCATTCCTGCATGGCCCTGCTCCATCTGCCTTCAACCCTCAGCCTTGTAGTGCGCACAGGGATGTATGCCACAAAGGCCTGCATACCTGACATCTCTCCATCCTGTAGGTGTAAGAAATAGGGGAAAGACTTCCCTGGGTGGTCCAGTGGTTAAGAGTCTGCCTGCCAGTACAGGGAACACGGGTCCGATCCCTGGTCCAGGAAGATCCCATACGTCTTGGAGCAACTAAGCCCACACACCGAAATTACTAAAGCCCAAGAGCCTAGAGTACATGCTCCGCCACCAGAGAAGCCACTGCAATGAGAAGGCCCCGTGCCCCACTCGAGGCAACTAGAGAAAGCCAACGCAAAGCAACAAAGATCCAGGGCAGCCAAAATAAATACGTAAATAAAGTAAAAAAAAGAAGTAGATGGCGGATGGCATGAGTGTGCCTGTTATAACCAACTGCTGACTGAAATATAACCTCAGGCTATAGGGAAGCAGGCAGGTCAGTGCCTGGTGACCTTTTGGGGGGCCTTGCACTACACAGCGGCTTACTTGACAGCAGAGAAAGGTCACTCACACCAACAAGAATTCACCCCCTGTCCTGAAGTGAACACCAGGACAGAACCTCCCTCTCGATGCCTAGGAGCACAGCGATGCCTGGGAGCACAGCGATGCCTGGGAGCACAGCCTTGGTGAGAAATATTAACCCACTCCCTGCCTTTGTCAGCCCCCATCTCTCAGGAGTCTCTACAACTGCAAAATTATTCTGACATGTCTACTGCCTCTCTGAAATACAAACCAATAATGGAAATATTCTAAGAGGATGTAAGCCACTTAGAGTTGTCTTGGTGTTATTTTTTATTTGCTTTTTTTTTTTTAAGGATATCTCAAAGCTGAGAGTCCTTGATGATGTGAAGATTTCTCTTCTCAAGACATTTATGGACCTCCCAGCCACCCACTCACAGCCGACGCTATTCACCCAGCTAGGACCTGTTGACCCACATCCCCGCCTATACACACACTCACACACACACACACACACACACACACACACACACACACGGCCACTCCTCCCCTGCAGTGGCCCAGGCTGGTACCCAGTGGAATTTCCTTCTTTCCTCCAGCACTTCTAGTCACAATAAATTAAGGTACTTAATCACATAAGTGATTTATCCAATACAAATGTATGAATGCAGAAAGGCCTGTCATGAAGAGGAAAATAACAGGATGTGACTCAGAAAGGCCAAAGGAAGAATAGGCTTGAGCAATGCTCTTTTCCAGGTTTATATATTGATGTTTCCACTATCTCTAGAACCCAGCACCAACCAAAGTACATGGTTGGTGCTTAAAGTATGTTTGATGGATGGATGCATGTAGATTAATGGGTATGTGGAGGTGGGTAGGGAAGATGGGTGGATAGAGATGAATGGATGGATGGATCTCTACTAAGAATGTACACATTGATCTTGGTTCACAAAAAGATAAAATGTAGAAAACAGCAGGAAAAAGAGATTTTTATGCCCCCAACTTTGACTGGAGAGGAGACACGCTTTACTCAAACAAAACTGTGTTTCTCGTTTATAGTTTGCTCAGAGTGTCTTATGGCTCCTCACTTGGAGTTGTTTCCGTCTTCTCCTCTCTCTCCTTCCCCGTCTCCTACAAGGTGCTGTCTCCATACTTCTCCCTGCTTTGGGCAGAAGCTAACACTCCAGTACTGATCTGTGGCTGCATGGTCTTCTCAGCAACCTCAGCATTTTAACTTAGGTGACCATCTAGGTTCACTGGTGGGTATACAAGGGAGGGATGCTACCCTCGCAGTCTGGTTGTCAAGAGAAGGAACTTTTAGGGAAAAAAAGATCAAGAACAGTAGAAAGGCTGTCTCTCCATGGGGCTCCCTCCAGATCCTGACAAACATAAAAGAAACCTTTCCTCGGGGTAGGTGTGTGAAGACCAGTGTCCTAATGTCCCGGATTGGTGAAGCCAGGTCCCTGAGTCAAAAGGAAAGATCTAGAGAGACAGAGGCTCCCAGCTTCATTGACTCTCACTCAATGCTTGTCTTGAGGAGCAAACAGCCTGAGCTGGTGCTACAGGTTGCAGGGTCAGGGAAGGAGGCCTGGCCTGAAGGAGTCCTTGCCTCTCTCTCTCATGTCTCAGGTGAGGCCCAGCACAGGGTCCTCTAGCAAAAGACAGACAAGCAGCTACCGTCACCTCATTCCTATGAGAGTGGGAGCCCTGGACTCTGGCTAGCCTAAGAGCACTGCAGCCCAGAAGTGACAAAAAGACTGTAAAAAGCATTTCAGGTGAGAGCTGACTTGACAAGCTGGAGAGAGGCCAGAGTGTCTGGGCCAAGGGCACTGCAGAGGAAAGACCCGGACGCACAGCAAAAGACCTGGAACTGGGTCAGAGATGCCAGATGGAGCAAAGTCAGAGGCAAGCAAGAGCCAGAGCCAGAGCCAGACCCTGAGGCTTTCCTGGGAGCCTATGGCCTCCTCTCTAAGTGTACACACAGCTGCAAGGGGCCTGGCTAGTTTGGTGAGCCCCCTGAGAGATGCACACTGGGGTCACCTTTTGTGTCATACAGCGGAACTCTACCATTGTGCAGCTTAGCCCAGGGCCTGGGTTGACCTGGGCCAGCTCTGCTCACTGCTCAACACCCAGCAGGGACAGGAGCCCATAGATACAGCATGTGCTTGATAAATGCTCAAAGTACAGGTGCATTGAATTTCCTCTTCCTCTCACTCGCAAGGTGATGTTGAGCAAGTCATCTAAAGTTATAGCCTTGAGGCTTTCCTTGTGGTCCAGTGGTTAAGATACTCTGCTTTTACTGTAGGGGACACAGGTTTGTTCCCTGGTCAGGGAAACCAAGATCCTGCATGCTGTGTGACGCAGCCAAAAAAATAGACAAAAAGTTTAAAAAGCTCTAGCCTTATCTTGATTACAATAACATACAGTGTGTTCAGTGTCCCTGGAGAGGTGCAGTGGGTGGTTTTGATTTACTTGCCCTGTGAAATATCCCTGTGAAATGTAGATAGTGATAACCCTGGTGCCAAGTACCATCCCAAGCTCTCTGAATTTAGTTTTTGTTGTTTTTTTTTATTTGGAGGGAACAGGGACAGAAAGGAATAAAAGGAGAAACAAAGGACCCAGGCAGGCTCCTGACTTCAGTGTGGGTCAGCAGAGAGCTTGTCAGCCAGGGGTGTCCCCGGTGGCCAGGGCCCAGTGTGAGTCTGTCACACAGAAGCATGGAGGCTCTTGTGAAAAGAAACTTTGATCTGCCAACACTACTCGTCTCTGCTCCAATGCCCCTTGGCCTGAAAGCCTTTCAAGGGCAAGCAGGGGTCATACATGGCTCCTGTAGCTTCAGGGTCAAAAGACTGAGCAGGGATCAGCCCTGGGTATCAGGACCAGCACAGAAAGCTCTCACCTGGGTGCATGTCCCTGGCTTCCTCCTGGTCCAGCAGCAAGGTCACAATGGCCATGGCGCCCCGGGCCTGAGCTGGGCTTTTTAGGTCTGTATGTCCTAAGGTTGTGCGGGGCTGCTCTTTGAGGAAAAGGCCACTTCTCTGCTCTCGGGGTGCGTTATAAAAGCTGCCAATATAGGAAGGCCCGGAGTGAGGGCCTGACAATACCCTGACCCAGGTTCCTGAAAGGGAGATGGCTTGGCGCACTTCTAAGCCTGACATTTGCACTGCAGGACTGGCTCAGCCACGAGAGTCCAGGGCACAGCCAGTCCTGTGCTGAGACCATCCAGGTGTGCAGGAAGAATAAGAGATAGGTGGGAGGTGACTAGAGCTAGAACAGGTGCAGCTGCAGCCCCGTACCTGCAGGAGGCGCCACACCCTGCACCCTGTCACCAGCTGCCCATTCCCTGCCCGGGCTGAGGAGTTTCACCCCTGGGGATGCTTCCTAACAACACCCTCTCTACATGGTCACCTCCCACAGCCTCCACATAGTTCAAATGCCCTTATCTCTCCCTGGGGATAGGGCAATCCCCGGTTACCTTGTCTCCCAGCCCAGGCCCTCCGCTTCCACCTTGCACTGAGTTGTCATTCCCATAGGCACATTCAGCCCTGTCATATCCCCGAGGGCTACCCACCCTGGCCTCCGTTCCCTGGCACTGCTCTTCTAGCTAATTGGTTTCCCAGTACTTCTTGCCTCAGACTCACTAAACTCAGCCCCTGCCTTCCTTGGCTTCTGGGCCTTGACACATGACATTCTCTATAACTGGGAAGTGTTATTAAATGGATATTAAAATTCCTGATTTATTTGGAGTTTGTGAGAATCAGAGAGACAATATTTGTGAAATGTCTAACATAGGAACTGGCATATAATAAGTGCTTAAACTGTGTCTGTGGAATTAATGGATGTTGAATGAATAATTTTAAATCGGTTCTTAGGAAGAAACAAAGAGATGTCAAAGTGTTTGGAAAGAGGATGCCTCTTAGAATAAAAGTGATCGAGGATAGAAGCCACACTGTGAAAGGGAATAGGACTTCTGTAGGGATACATTCCATGTGGGACTGTCCATCTGTAATCTGAATCTGGGTTATATGCTTCCATGGGATGGGGACATCCTGGCAATGCTTGTCTTTCCAAAGTCAGTGCCCTATGTAAGAGGCAGGTCCTCAGATGGGAAACAAGGAAGGTGAGGTCACATCCGCAGGAGACATAAGAGAGAATTCAGCTATGAGTTCCTGACTGGGCTTCAGCTTTTAAGAAACCCAGGTAGACATTCCTGGCTTCTGGATAATTAAAGACCAATCACATGAAACCAACTGAGGACCAAGGATGGAAAGATAGATTTTTTTTCTAAGAGTTAACACCAAGAATCCCCATTACATCAGTAACTATATTTTATTTGAGAAAATACCTTGTGTCAGCAGGAGCAAAGGCTACCAGTAAAACTGTTAAATTGATCTTCATGAGAAAATAAGGAGAATTTATTTTGGAGTCAAGACCCAGTTGGGGGAAATAGAGGGTAATAGGAAAGGGAGGGTAGCAAGATGTGGAGAAAGGATGAAGCACAGGATGGGGGGGATGGGGCAGCAGAGGAGCAATCATATCTCATCAGGGAAGACTTAGAACCTGAGAAGCTGTTTGTGCAGCTACAATGCAAAAGTCCCACTCCAAGGCCCACCAAATGTGACACCATCTCTGAGACTGAGATGTGTTATCTTGTTGAAACCAGGAAAGGCTCTTATTTCCCATCTGGGTTGGTACTAGATGCAGTAGCAGCAGTCCCATCAGAAGCCCAGGTGATTTGTTTACTTACTTACTGAGTCCCTAGAAGCAGTACGAGAGGCAGCAGTAATGGAAACAGAGCCTCCCCTCCCCCGCCCCACTCCCATGAAATGTCCGGAGCTCTTCAGCAGAGCCATATACATTTGGTTCTATCCGACCCTCAGCAGGCTGAGCCCTGTGTGCATCCTCATCGGAGTGGAAGGGAGAGGCCCCCAAGGATGACGATGGCTCTGCTAGGGTACCAGCTGTCTGCCCTCCCTGAGCTCCATACACATTTCTCCACAGTATATCAGAATTTAGGCAAATCATATTAGGTTGCTCCAGCCTTGCCTCCCTTATACTCAGGGGCCCAGGGAGGTGCTGGGCATTCACATTATCAAGGTACAAGTCATCCTGGAAGGCATGGGAAAATGGACGGAAGGCAAGGGTCACAGCCGTGTGGGCCAGCTGCATCTCACCACCATACCATTATCTGCCCAACACCAAAGCTGGCAATGCAGGAAATGTTTTCATTAAGAAAGGCTGCATTTCCTCCAGCTTTCCAAAGAGCCTGGTTTTCTCTTGCCTCCATCATTAATCAAGCAAAGTGGACTGTGCAGAGAGACCTCACAGAGGCAAACAGCAGGAACTGACCTCTGACCAGATCCTCAGACAGGCTCTGTCCATCCAGCACACTCAGACCAGCAGAGGGTCCCCGGGGAGGACAAGCCAATGTCCAGATGTCACAGCTCAAAAAATCCATCTCTAGGTGCAACCTCTCTGCCAGCCCACCCGTCCTGAGAGGGGAAGCCATGTCCAGGCCTGAGGAGGGAACAGATGGTGGCAGAGGGCAGAGAGTAGGGGGAGTTCTCCTCATGCTGAATCCAAGATGTGAGGAGGGTGGAGCGTTGAGGGTCATTTGCTCTACCCAAGGCTCTCTGGCCTCCAGCTGTTCATATAGCCACCCGTGGCCAGGATGGCAATCAGCTGCACCCAAGGGGACCACCTGTGCACCTGTCTCTGACAAAGGCATCGATCCATGCTGGCCACTACATGTTCCATCTGGGTCTTCAGGGTGAAGTAAACCAGTGAAAATGATATGACGTCCAAAGTAACTCTGGTGTGAAGAGGTTCGGTGCTGCTCCAGAGGAAAGGCTTCTATAGGCAGCTTGGACAAGTGTGCAGAAAGCCTTAAAGAAATAGGAATGCAAGAGGTGGTGGTGTGGGGAGTGGGGTCAAAATGCTGTAACAAGTTGAATGAGGGAGTCATGATTCCATCTATTAAGCCATCTTACAATTTTAAAACTCACAAAGAAGAGAAATCTCAACCTAAGGGAGCATTTTATGACAACACCACTTTAGCTCCCGCAGCCTAATTCAAGGTTCGGTCTCCACAGTGACCAGACAACACAGCTTCTATCATTTGCCTGTCCCGCTTTGGAAACACATTTGAATAGAAGTGGAGTAACAATGTGACAATTCATTTGTTAGGTTAATTGCAGCCCTGAAGTCATCAGGCAATGCAGTCCTAAAGACCAAGGATGGTTCAGATGCTGCTCTGAGCAAGGCTGCCCATAAAATCTGAGCAAAGCCTCAGGGGTTCTTAGGGTCTTATCATTTTTATCACAGGCTGGGTCAGACAACCCCTAAACAAACCTGTTGAGAAAATAAGAATGAGAAACACCCAAATAAGACAGTGCTTTGTAGGGGAAAATAAACAACAGCACTGCACGTTGCGAAAGCAATAGCTTTGGAGCCAATAGAAGCCATCTACTTAGGTACTTTTCTTCCAAAAGATGTTCTCTTTACTAAACAGGAACCAAATTGATTTGCTATAATAGTGCCTGGTTGGCTTTGCAGCACAAAAATCCCTGACCACAGGCCTAATAGAAGAAGATGAATCTTCTGAGGTCAGCTCAGTGCAGAAGCAGAGAGATGGATGATCTTGCAAAAATTCCCTGCTTTTGATAGCCTTCTTGAAAACTTCTAACCCAGAATTATCATCCCAAGAGAAGCTGTCTGGGGGAAGAACTAAAGATGGACTTGAGAGCTCCATTTCCAAAAGAATTTTCATTAATTCCATCAAGACAAAGTTAATAATCCATGACATCAATGTTGTTTTTTTTTTTTCCCTTCAGTTGGTTGTGCTAAACATGTTGGAATCTTCTCAATAAATCTCACAGCTAGAGGCTAGTAGAAATTAGTTTGTCTTCTACACTGTCATTAAGAAAGAAAGAAGTGGTAATAGCTACAGAGAAAACTTGAAGGGAATAGCTTGTAAATGAGATGAATCTATAAGCTGCCCAAATGGTTGTTGGGTGGGATGAGTAAATAAATCCACATTTGCCTCTCATCAGAGCCTGTACAAGGAAGCAGATGCAACAAATGGAGATAGATTCATTTAATAAAGTATTTTATTTATAGACATATAAAGAAGCTCCCAGAGACAGTTTAACTTATGTTACGACCTGCATTCTTAACAGATCTACCCCATTAGTCCTTATTGAGAGTCTCCAAGGAGCAGGTTCTTGTCTGAAGAGCTATGCAGGCCACAAAGACACTGGCCTCCCCTCTCCCACCCAAGGCAGCACTGATGGAGTTCCTGCATGATTGAGGCAATGGTAAGTGGTGCCCAACATCGGTGATGAGGGGCCAGACAGAAGTGAGCTCTCCCACCTGCTGTGAGACTTTCAAAGAGCACGCTCAGGACAAAAGTAGACTACATCACACTGTTCAAAAAATAATGAGGCCACATTCAGTCTTCCCATTGAAACATAAGCACACCTGGCCACATCCCCTAGAAGGATAGTTCTGTTAACAGCTCGGCCTTGTTCTCGTTGCTTTCTATACATCCTCTCATTTATTTTTATTATGACTCTGAGGAGTACCTAATATTTGAATCCCCAACATACAGAGAAGGAAGCAGAGGCATAGGACGACAAATAAATAATAATAAATCATTAGTAGCTAGATTTACTGGGATTTGAACCCAGGCAACCTCGCTCCTGTGCTGTTGCTGCTACTTCTTCTTCTGCTATAGCTATTGTTGCTTCTGTTGCTGCTGCTACTATTATACTACTGCTGCTATTGCTACTGCTGCTGCTATTGCTGCTACTATTACTACCGAGACTGCTATTGCTACTATTAATATTACTGCTACTGCTGCTATTACTGCTACTTCTGTTACTATTCCTATCACTGTTGCTACCACTGCTATTACTACTGCTGCTGCTATTACTGCTGCTACTGCTGCTGCAAGATCTGTGATGCAGCTCTTAAATCTTGCTCTTCATACAGCGTCTGGCTCTCAGCAGAAACAGAGAGAGGTAGGGTGGCCAGGATTCTGTGTTGGATATCGCACTGACCTCACCTGAGGATTAGCCCCCACTGCAGAGCCATGGCTTCATTCATCCTCCTAATAAACGTGTGTCATTTCAGAAAGTCCTCTACTGCATTCCTCTCTGCTGCAATCAGTGTCTTTTCCTCTCTTGTCCTCCAGGACAGATTCTTTACATCCAGTGTGACTGATTTGAACGAAAGAGCTCACCTGAGCTTCCTGTCCATGGCAAAATGACTAATCAAGACCTTGTTGAGCCATACTTTGTCTCTCTCCCTCCACCCCACCAGGGCAGGACATGGTGGAGTAGAAGTATGGTAAGGCAAGAAAGAAAGAAAGAAATGGGAAAATGAACAGGGGGTATGGGGGGGTGTGGAACAGGGCTGGTGTGTCTTTGGGGAAGGATGAAGCCTTTTGGGGAGCGAGAACCCATAGAGACCTTCCTGGGAGTGAGACCCCCTCGGGGTCTGGCCCCCACCGAGAGTGGCAGGCACCTCCCCCTCCAGCCCTGGGTGGGGTCGAGCACACATTGCCTGGGCCACACGGTCACACTACACTTCCATCCACATGGAGAGTGAGGTGCTAACACAGAGTCAGTGTGAGAGGCCCTCACCTCTTCTTCCAAACTCTAGAAAAGAGGAAGGCGGAGCAGGCCAGCAGCACCCTAAAATAAAGCACCTTCCACGCCTGCTGCATTTGCCCAGGGCTTTCGAATCCATGGGCCCTTCAGAGGTCTTTGATCTGCTTTCCTGGTCAGCACCTCACCATCTTTGAAAGATCCCAGACCTTGTGACGTCTCCCTGGAGCAGTGGACTTGGGGCTAGTGGGAGTTACTCCAATGAAATCCTGATGTCTTCTATGTTTCCTTATCAACCAAGAACATATTTCTAGCATTTGCCATCTGTGGGAGCATGCTTCCTCTCTCCCCTATTAAGATTATAGAATGGATTTGGTACTTTGACAAATCACACACGTACATAGCTCACTCTAGAGATTATAATAACCTCCCTTTCCAAAATATATGCCCCATGATTAGATGATACCAAGATGTCCTGGGATGGGACTAATACTCTAGAGGCAGACACAGCCCATCGCTGCCCTACAGTCCCTCTGCCAGGCAGAAAGAAGGGGTAAACTAGTTTCAAACACTGAGTGGCAGCCATATCCCATGCATAAATTACGAGTACTTTTCACGAACCCAGGTGGGAAAATGTTCTTTCTGTCTGTGGTTCCCACCAAGCATCGAAAGAAAATTTTCTTAGGGACCATGTTCTTAGTGGATGCCAGTCCACCAACACACAATCTTCACCATTACACCAAATATCCAGGAAGAAAACCACCTCTCACAATGGGTGCACAGCTTCACATCCACCTCCCAGGCCTAAGAGAAGCTAACCTTGATTGCACATATGTCAAAAGAGTAGTGGAGGGACTAATCATACACACTCTGTATTTCTCATCTTGGAAGGAAGGGCTCAGGTGGGCAAGTAATGTTTCTACCTTTTGCGCCCTCCTGCTCAGCTAGGATTCCAGCAGTGTTCTGGTTGACTTAAGATTTAGCATTCAGAAGATGAGTGAGATGTTTCCCAGTTATTTCCATATTTTTGACTTTCTACAGGGAAGAACTTAAAATGGGTTCAAAATGATGACTCTCCACGGGAAGGCTCTGTCCCCAGTCCTGACAGATGAAATCATTCCCCATCAACACAGTCATCACAGAAACTTAAGATACAGGATGCTCCTTACTCCCTAAGTGTGCAACTTTTAAATACAAGAGGCACCCAGTGAGCTAATATGCTGCATCTGCTGACATCGGCCATAATTGCCTGCTAATGTGCTTAGAGGTACTTCCCAGTTGACTGGTTTCAATTTCAGCAAAGGACAGAGTTCTAATAATTACAGTTGGTGGCGAAGTGTGCTCAACCAGAGCTGAGGCACAGTGTTGCACGAGGCAGGCCAAGGGTATGAGTGAGACTCCCTCCTGGAAGAAGTTTAGGAGGCCAGCACTGACCTGCAGCATCTGGAGGTAGCCTTCCTGGGGGTCGCAGAGCAAGGAGGAGATGCGGTGGTTGTTCCTCATGCATTTCTGGTTGTCCTTTGCAGAAGGGAAGATCTGCCGGACCACAGTCATCCTGCCAAGGGCGCTGTGGACCAGATCCAGGATCTCTGGGTCACTGATTTCCTGGGAAGATAACCAGAAATGCTTACCATTGGCTGATGACCTCATAATCTCTGCAGAAGACTTACCAGTAGATGTCTAGGTTGACAGCCCAAATAGTTGATGCCAAAGGGGTTATGAGTTTGGGCTCAAGGTCAAACAGTTTGTTAGCTGCTTACTTACAAATAATACTTGTCTACCCTAAAATGCAAACAGGATTATTTGACACCTTGCCTAAAGGACAGAAAAAGATATTCTGCAGCTAAACCAATGCATTGGCTTCCATGGAGTCAAACCCTAAAAGAACCAATACTATCAAGTGTCATGAGAGGCATTAGCTGGAATAAAAGGCTCAGTTTCCTGTTGAGAGTTGTCTACCTGATGTAGACAAGGAAAACTGGCTTCCTCTGACAGAGCTGAACAAAATACAGTAAGTTTCCCATAATTCTTTAATAATTAGATTTTTTAAAGATTTGCATACATACAAAATTTTAAAATATACCCATTCATTCATCCACTCATTCATTGCACAAAATCTACCCAACAGCTCCTCAATGTTTTGTTCTGTGTTACGACGGGTATAGCTGTGAATGAGTCAGGCTTAATTCCATCTGGCAAAACTCAAGGTCATCATAGGCTGAAATATATGGAGTGATGTCATACGGAAATCTACGGGCAAAGGAACCCATCGAACTTCCACATGGGCCCATTTGCTAAGTTCTTTACATGCATTATCTCATTTTGTACTTGCAACAGCCTTAGGAATTCTATGAGGTAGATCCTATTATTACCCAATTTAAAATGAGTACTCTCGTGCATAAAAAGAGCAAAGCGAGCAGACCAAGGGGAGCTCTTTCCAGGATGAGGCTTCTGTGAGGAATTAGCACTGAAGTTGAACCTGAAGGATGAACTTATTAGGCAAAGTGTTTGCTGGTAAAGGCAAGCAGGCAGGACAGTGAAGAGTCGAGCTGGTGGTAGTACTGCTGAAGATGGAGGCAATGGTACAGGCAGCAAGGTGTCCCTCCAACCTAGGGAGGGGCAAGGCCACTGGCAGGAGAGAGGAATGATCAAAGGAAGTGTGGGATCTATGTCCTAGACCAGATGTGGTTATGGGGTTCAGTAAATATTGCTAAAACATCCACACTATAGATGATGAGAAGCACTTGAAAGATTTTAATCACCAATAAGCCACAATCAGATTTACATTTTTAAAAATCTCTGACTGCTGTACAGAGAGAGGATTAGAGAGTAACATAACAGCTCCATGCCTGAGATCAACCAGAGACTATAAAAAAATGGACATTCACCAAGGGTTTTATTGGTGGAAGAGAGGTTAAGAAAGCCCTGGTTCACTGGTTCTAAGAAGTGACTCGTATCTGTGTTGGTTGCAAGTCAAGATTTTAGCCATGAATAATTGTGTTTTAAAATTGGCCTTAAGTCTTCCTCCTTGCATATGACACAGCCCAGCTTTGAGACAATGAGAAGGTATAAACGGAGCTAATGAGGTTAGAAATAGTGATCGGGAATTTTCAGAATCACATAAACAAGAATATAACATGTTTAAGGATTTAAAGGTAAACAAAGCACTTTCAGGAACTGTCCTAGGTACTCAATATGAGTGTATAGACTGGTCAGTTATAACCATGTACTAGATCTAGGAGAAAGGAAGAAATTAAGAGTTGCATCCTTTTAGAATGATCAATAGTTCCCAAATGTGAAAACTGCAGGCATTTCTAAAGAATTAAAGTGCCTGTACATACTGAATCTGGGTTTCAACCACTTAAACTTTGTATTTCAGACAAAAGTCTGCTTAAGGACCAATGATCATATTGGATTGGGACCAACTCACAATCAATGGTGAGGAAATTGCAAAATGTTCTTATCTTTGGACCACCACGTGAGAAGAGCCCAGGATCCAGTTGGGCTTCAGAAAACAAAGCAGAGAATGTAGCTGAGCCTGGACATTTGTGCTCTGCTCTTAGCTGCCCTGCGAATGGACACATTGCCCCAACCAGGATAGCAGGATGAGAGAACTCATACTCTAATCTACTAGAAAGTAAAACTGTAAGAAAGACCAATGCACAGCATGGTCAGCTTTACTTGAAGAAGGAATACAGAGGTCTTCATGGGTGCGAGGTAACCTAGAAAAATCATGAGGTCATGAGGAAATAATCCAAATTATGCGTTAAGGGGGTTCATCGAAGTCAGCACAATTAAGAAAAGAATTGGATATGTGACATACCTTTGTTTTTCTCACTCACTCTTGATTGCAGTGGAGGAGGCAATGACACCCCACTCCAGTACTCTTGCCTGGAAAATCCCATGGATGGAGGAGCCTGGTGGGCTGCAGTCCATGGGGTGGCAGACTCGGACACAACTGAGCGACTTCACTTTCACTTTTCACTTTCATGCAATGGCAACCCATTCCAGTGTTCTTGCCTGGAGAATCCCAGGGACAGCGGAGCCTGGTGGGCTGCCATCTATGGGGTCGCACAGAGTCAGACACGACTGAAGTGACTTACCAGAAGCAGCAACAGCTTGATGGCTCTTTTATTAAACCTCTCCTGCACTCTTAACTTCCAGATTAGAGAGTCAATGGCACTGAACCCTCCCTACTACCTCACAACAATAACCTTGGAAATTGTAGAGGGCCTGACCGATAGGAGAACATAGTACCTTTCTGGTAGATATAGCCTCACTTCCCTACAATATGCAGCAGCATATGGGGGGACTGATGTCAGGGCAGCCAGGACCTAGTCAAGGGTCCCGCAAGTCAAGCCCTCCTGCAAGTAGCCCTGATCTCCAGACCATTCCTTTCCAATTCTACCTTCCCAGGACAGAGATGAGAACTTGGCATAGCTTCCTCCAACCCATTAGCTGCTATATGCCTCCCTTGCCATAAGGATCTCTGCAGAATCTCCCATGGTCCTGTTCTCACCCACTCACTCTGAGTCAAAGCACTACCAGCCACCTCCCCGTACCTCTGCTGCTGCTGCTAAGTCACTGAAAAGTGAAAGTGAAGTTGCTCAGTCGTGTCCGAATCTTTGCGACCCCATGGACTGCAGCCCACCAATCTCCTCCATCCATAGGATTTCCCAGGCAAGAATACTGGAGTGGGGTGCCATTGCCTTCTCTGCCACACCTCTGGGCCTATCCCTAGTATCTAGTACAGAGATAGCTGCAATCAGATGCTAAAAATCCACAGAAGCAACTCCTCTGGGTCCCTTCTCCCAGGGATTTATCCTTTGCTTTGGAGATACCCAAATCTGCACCATCAGGCAGCTCCCTCAGCTCCATGCCAGGCCTTCTTCTACCCTGAGGGCCCCACCAGGTCCTTTAGCACTACTGGGCTGCACACAGGTATCGGCTCACCCCCTGCTCACACACTGCTTCCAGGCTGGAAACCAGATCAGCCTTTGCACTACTGGGAAGAGGATCAAACTCTGGGTCTTCCTAAGGGTGCAGAGGGCAATCAAGCAGCCAATTTACACAACTTGGAGAACAAACTTTCCCTTTGTCTCAGCTGAACATTCCTTCCAGAGAGTGCTACTAGCAGAAGAAACAAGACAATGTGTGTATACTGTGTGACCTCCGCTGACCTCACCAAAGTCAGCAAGGCAGCAATGAAATAGTAACACATCATATCCATACACTCAACTAAGAGCTGATGTGTGGAAGGGCACAGGCTCAAAATAAACCTTCCTTGTTACAAGCATTGCCAGGATGCCCCCATCCCATGGAAGCATATAACCCAGATTCAGATTACAGATGGACAGTTTCCTGTGGAATGTATCCATCAGTTCAGTTCAGTTCAGTCACTCAGTCATGTCCAACTCTTTGCGACCCCATGAACGGCAGCACACCAGGCCTCCCTGTCCATCAACAACTCCCGGAGTCCACCCAAACCCATGTCCATCAAGTTGGTAATGCCATCCAGCCATCTCATCCTCTGTTGTCCCCTTCTCCCACTGCCTTCAATCTTTCCCAGCATCAGGGTCTTTTCAAATGAGTCAGCTCTTCACATCAGGTTGCCAAAGTATTGGAGCTTCAGCTTCAACATCAGTCCTTCCAATGAACACCCAGGACTGATCTCCTTTAGGATGGACTGGTTGGACCTCCTTGCAGTCTAAGGGACTTCTCAAGAGTCTTCTCCAACACCACAGTTCAAAAGCATCAATTCTTTTGTGCTCAGCTTTCTTTATAGTCCAACACTCATATCCATACATGACTACTGGAAAAACCATAGCCTTGACTAGATGGATCTTAATGCACAAACTCTACATAAAGTATGAATAATAAAATGATTTCAGTGTACCTTTCATCAAGAAATAAAATATAACCTGCATCTTGATTGGATGCCTCTTTCCCAAATGCTTACCACTTCCTCATCAGGAATTCCCTTTGTCATGCCATAACTTATGTATGTAACCTAGATAATATATATCTTGGGCTTGCACATTTTGTTTAGCTTTGTGTAAGCTAAACAGTCTGCATGCCTCTTACCATTGTGTTTTAACACAGTGGTTCTCAAACTGAGTCATGTATCAGGATCACCTGGGGAACTGACAAAATTACAGAGGTCCAGTCTTGTCCCATTTCAACAAGCTAAGCTTCTGTGTTCTACATTAGCTCTCCAGATAATTCCAGTATTCACTAACATCTAAAAACCCCTAGGTTTAGCATTAAGTTTTTGTGATCTATTCGTGGTGATGGATGCAGCTCTGGTTTATTCATTTTCACAGCTGTATGCTTTGTATTGTATGATTCTGCCACAATCTATTCATGGTATTGTGATTACCATTTGAATGTGTTTGCTTCTTTTCTATTAGGAACAAACCTTCTACGAACAATTTTTCTTACCTGTGTGTCTTGGTGCACACCTTTAAGAATTACTCTACATACCTGGAATTAGAATTCCTCTGTAGGAGAATATGAAAGTGAAAGTCGCTCAGTCGTGTCCAACTGTTTGTGACCCCATGGACTATACAGTCCATGGAATTCTCCAGGCCAGAATACTGGAATAGGTAGCCTTTCCCTTCTCCAGGGGATCTTCCCAACCCAAGGATCGAACGCAGGTCTCCCACACTGCAGGAGTATTCTTTACCAGATTGAGCCACAAGGGAAAAACATAGGAGAATATGAATGTATTCAAATTCACTAGATAATACCAAATTTCCAGAGTGATTCGTATCCACTTACAATCATGTGTGGTGAAGGGTTCTTGTTTTTCTTCCTTTCCTGATCCTGATATCCTGCTGCTGCTGCTGCGTCACTCCAGTCGTGTCCGACTCTGTGCAGCCCTATGGACAGTAGACCTCCATCGAGGATTCTCTAGACAAGAATACTGGAGTGGGCTGCCATTTCCTTCTCCATCTGATATCCTATGACTTCCTAGTATTTGCCAATCTGGTGAGAATGAATTGGTACATCACTAGACTTTAATTTCCACTTCCCTAATACTTATAATAGTTAAATATCTTTCCTACACTCATGAGTCATCTGTTTCCTTTTGTGTGCTCATGATTTTTGTCTAATTTCCACTGGGTTTTATATTTTGCATGTTGATTTATGGGACCTTTTTTTCAGTTCTGGTTATTAAGTTTTTATCACATGCTACAGATACCTTCTCTAGTAAGTAAAACTAGGCTATAAATTCATCCAACTTGGTGTTTTCTTTGTTAAAAGATTTTTATTACTGATTAAATTTCCTTATTTCTATAGGAATTTTCTTGTTTTGCCTTCCTCACCCTGTCATTTTTTTCCTATATGTTTAGTTATGTTGTCCAAATTTTTTAATTGATTGGCCTAAGTTGTTCACAATGTCATTCTTCTTCTTCTGTTCTCTCCAAAGCATCTAAAGTTGTGTGTCATCATGCATTTCTAGTAATCTGTATTTGTGTATCTTCCCTCTTATTTTGATCCTATAAGTTAGTATATTTCATAAATTCTCCTTAAAAAGTACGTTTTACCTTAATAGATACTGTTTTATGTGCTGGTTTTCTATTTCATCAATGTCTACTCTTAACTTTATTATTTTTATTTTTCCATTTTCTTTGGATTTATTAAGTGGTTATTTCTGAAACTGTTTCCATATGAAACTTGGCTGATGAATATTAAACATGTTTTCCTTCGTAATGAACTATTTAAGACTATAGATCTATAATCAAACATGCTTTAGTTTTGACCCACAAGTTATCATATATATTAATTGTATCATTGTTTCTAAAAGTCTTCTTTGAAATGTTTTTGACTCATGAGTAGTTTACTAGAGATTTTTTAAAAATTTTCCAAACATGAGATAATTATTTTTCAGTAATCTTCAATGCATTATAACCTGAGCATGTGGAATGTGTGACACAAATCCTTTAAAATGTATGAGGCCCCACTTTGTGAAAGTTTGCAGGAATGTTTTGTGTTTCCACTGTCCAACTGCTGCTGATTTCAGTGGTCCATTTTTAGGCCCATTAGATGGGGAATTTTTCCATTTCTGTTTCTATTCAGTCTTTATTTTCAAAAATCATATTGGGAGTTTTCCTAATTACAATAAGTTTAGAATTATAACTACTTGCTCAACTGAAACTTTTGTCATTATTTATATATCCTCTACTTCTAGTGACGTATCTTGCCTTCTAGTTTACTGCTATTAATATATACACCCTTTCATTTTGGTTAGTATCTGGCTGTTCTTTTCCTATGACATAAGAAAGCTGTGGTACATATACACAATGGAGTATTACTCAGCCATTAAAAATAATACAATTGAATCAGTTCTAATGAGATGGATGAAACTGGAGCCCATTATACAAAGTGAAGTAAGCCAGAAAGAAAAACACCAATATAGTATACTGACACATATATATGGAATTTAGAAAGATAGTAATGATGACCCTGTATGTGAGACAACAAAAGAGACACAGACATATAGAACAGACTTTTGGCCTCTGAAGGAGAGGGAGAGGGTAGGATGATTTGGGAGAATGGCATTGAAGCATGTATACTATCATGTAAGAAACGAGGCACCGGTCTATGTTCGATGCAGGATGCAGGATGCTTGGGGCTGGTGCACAGGGATGATCCAGAGAGACGTTGTGGTGTGGGAGGTGGGAGGGGGATTCAGGATTGGGAGCTCATGTACACCTGTGGTGGATTCATGTCGATGTATGGCAAAGCCAATACAGTATTGTAAAGTAAAATAAAGTTTAAAAAAATAATGAAAAAAAAAGGACAGAAGTTCAAAAAGGAAAGGATATATGTATACCTATGACTGATTCATGTTGAGGTTTGACAGAAAACAACAAAATTCTTTAAAGCAATTGGGGCTGGTGCACTGGGATGACCCAGAAAGATGATACATGGGGAGGGAGGTGGGAGGGGGTTCAGGATTGGGAACTCATGTACACCTGTGATGGATTCATGTCAATGTATGGCAAAACCAATACAGTATTGTAAAGTAAAATTTTAAAAATCAATTTAAAAAAGGAAAGAAGAGAAGGAATAAAATAAACAATTTAATGATAAAAAAATTAAAACAAAAAATTATAAATTGAACATTATTTTTCATAGCACAGTAAAGATAATACTGCATTATAGTCTTGCTTCCATTTTAGTTCAGTGTATTAGATTCCTATGGTTGTAATAACAAATTATCACAAACTTGGTGGCTTGGAACAACAAAATTTTATTCGGTCACAGTTCCACAGAGCGGCAGCTCAAAAATCAGTCTCACTGGGCTGGTATTAGAATATTGGCAGGCATATTCAGTCGAGTTATTAGGAATCAGTTTGACTGTCATTCCTTTGAAGATGGCCTCTTCTGCATGGATGCTCTTCAGATTTTTCTCCATTTCTGGTGTTCTGTAGTCACAACATGAAGTGTATTTTCAGTTTTTATTGTGCTCCTGATTCTTAGGCTTCCTAGATCTGGAGTTTAGTTTTTTCAATAATTCTAGAGAAATCTAAACCATACTACCTTTTAATACTATTTTCCCCTGCTATTTCCTATTTCCTTCTAGAAATCCAATCAACAGTATGTTAGAGCTTATCATTCTATTCTTCATGTTTATTGATCTCTTTTCCAGCTGGTGGTGGTGGTTGTTACTTGTTCAGTTCCTAAGTTGTGTCTGACTATTTGCAACCCCATGGACTGCAGCACATCAAGCTTTCCTGTCCTTCACCATCTCCTGGAGCTTGCTCAAACTCATATCCTTTGTTGACCTATGGACATTTGTTGGCAAAGTAATGTCTCTGCTTTTTAATATGCTGTCTAGATTGGTCATAGCTTTTCTTNCCCGGTCCGGCCAATGGGGAGCTGCCTCTGGCCGGAGAGGAGGTGGTGGGACCCTGCTCGCAGACCTGGGGCAGCCTTTGCCGCGCTCAGTTGGTTTATTTGCTGTCCTTATTGGAGGTTCTTGTGTTCCCACGTGCCTCGAGCAGCCCGCCAACCGGGCGGCCCAAGGGCTGGCCTGCGTGGGGCGTCCACAGTGGAGGTGTGGTCTAGGAGGCCCAGCTCCCGTGAGGGTGGCCCTCACAGAGGACACCCTGCCCACACCCTGCCCTCCTGGAGTTGGAGAGGTTCAGCCTGGGTAGTGTCAGTCGCTCAGTCGTGTCTGACTCTTTAGGACCCCCATGGGCTGTAGCCCATTAGGGTCCTCCGTCCATGGGATTCTCTAGGCAAGAATACTGGAGGGCTCAACCTCATTTTTTTTACCGAACTTGCAAGCCCGTTTGCTGGACACACAGTGAGGCCCATCAATACCAAACATTAGAGTTTGGAACAAAGAAAGGCTTGTTACAGATTTGTACAAGGAGATGGGTGGTTTCTGCCCTAAGAATCCGAAAGTTACTGGAGGCTTTCAGCAAGTCTCTCTAAAAGCAAAAGGTGAGGGATGGGTGTGGCTGGTTGCAGACTTAGTGTCAGATCTTTTGTTCTTGAGATCTAGTCGTGGTTGGGGAACTGGGGACGATGTTCCTATAAATCTACCGGATGAATTCTATTCTCCGTCCTGACAAGAAAGGGCAAAGCCCCAAGGCACAATTTTCACCCTCCCAGGTCTCTGTCCTGGCTAAGAGAAGGCAGAGCTCAGTCGGCAGCTCCTTCAGAGCCAGGTTCCACACCCTGCCCAGCTGTCATCCTGGAGGGAGCCAGGCTTTCAACCCAGCTGGTCCCCAGTCTCCTCAGGTGGACCGAAGGGGGAGACCAGGTCTCACAGACTATGACCAGACAGATGGTCACTGCTATTGGGTCACAGAGGGGAGAGGTTCCCGCTGCCTCAAGGCCTGGAACGAGGTGGAGGGCCTTAGTAAGGGTTCTGGAGCCCCTCAGGACATAGTCCCCAGTCTGTTCCCTGAGCCCTCCTGCTCACCTGCTGGCCCTACAAGGATGGGTAAGCTGAAGGGCCTCCAGGAGAAGGCCTGAATCTCCCTTTTCGCTCACTCCACCTGAT
The DNA here is from genome assembly GCA_006410875.1 of Neotragus pygmaeus. Classification (NCBI taxonomy): domain Eukaryota; kingdom Metazoa; phylum Chordata; class Mammalia; order Artiodactyla; family Bovidae; genus Neotragus; species Neotragus pygmaeus. The sequence goes on along the minus strand of SJYV01015684.1, from coordinate 1,408,076 downwards.
GACCACCACACCGCTGACCCTTGACTGAATCCCTTCCCCAGTGGTCCCTCACCGACAGTTACCAGTGGGCAGGTAACCAATAGCTGAGCAGGACAAGTAATGGTGTGGAGGCTTGTGGGGGCGGGGCCCACTGAGGCACCACGCAATGGCTGAGCAAGACCTGTTGCCTAGTAACAGGGTGCAGAGTGATGAGGCCCAGCAATGGCTGCCTGCCAAGGGCCGTGCGCATCCTGCTCTGTTACAGTTTGACTGAGCCCATCCCTGGCCAGTGCGACAAGGGCTATCAAGATTTTTGTAACAGAGCACAGCCATTACTGTGTGTGCCCTTAACCTGTGCCCCGTTGCCAGGCAACGGTTATGGGGGGGCGGGTCCATTAGTGGTCCTGCTCAGCCATTGGCGGGGAGTCCTGCTCGCCCATTGGGGCAGTGGGCCCCTCCCACAAACAACCAACAGCAAACGAACCACCGAAGGTTAGTGGGCTGTTCAGCCAACTGTTGGTAGAGTGGTGGTGGTCAGGCAAAGAGTGAGGTAAGCAGGTGGGGGGGGGCACCCCTGGAACAGGCTGGGGGCTGTGTCCAGCAGGACTCCAGAGCCTTCACCAAAGTCACCGACAGGACCCAGGCCTTGAGGCAGCGCTGAACCTCACCCCCTTCCCCACCTGTGTGATCTAAGGGCAGCAGCTGTCTTTATAGGATGCCCCTGCCATCTGGGCAGCCTGAGGGCCAGCTGAGCCGTGGGCACAGTCTCTCTCAGCGATGATGGCTGGGCATGGTCTGGGCACCCGGCCCTGAGGGGCCAGCTGAGACCAGCCTGTTCAGCCAGACCTCGGACCTGAAGGGGTGAAAGCTGCGTCTGGGGACCGGGGCCCTTTCTTGTCAGAATAGAGGATAACATTTGTTAGAGATGTACAGAAATATGTTGACCTGAGTGTGACCTGACCTCGGAGCACAAAGGATCTGATCCCAAGACGTTTGTAACAAGTCACCCAGCCACTTCCTCCCCTTTGCTAGAAAAGGGCTTTACTGAGGGCTTTCGGGGAGTTGGGGCTTTTTAAGGCATGAGCCACTTGTCTCCTTGCGGGACCCTCAATAAAACCTTTCTCTGTTCCAAACCGCAACATCTTGGTATTGTTTGGCTTCACTGAGTTGGACACATCAACTTGTGTTTTGGTAACAATTTTTCTGTTTCTGAAGGTAGAGGAGTCACCTCCTGGTAGACATAACTTCAGAGTGGTTTAGATCCATGCCTGGAGGCCAGACTTGTGAGGAGATCAGCTGTTGTTCCCTAGCCTGTGAAGGCGGAACCTGCCTCCTCCAGGCTACACCTTACACTGGGCAGAGACCAGACTCCGAGATGGTGCTATGGGAGCACGCGAGAAGGGACAAGCGTGTGGTGACTGACCACACGGGCCTGCAGAGCTGACCCCACCTCCTCCCTTTCCTCCCTCGTAGAGGGTGCCATCACCAACCCTTGCTGCCGACCCTTGTGGAGATGGTGTGGGGAGGCCCTGGAGCCTGAGTCTCAGGATGAGGGCGGGCCTGGCTCCCACCTTTGCCTGCAGAGGGCAGCCTGGCATCAGGGGTCCGTGTTTCTGGAAAAACAGAGACAGGGGAGGGTGGGATAAGCCTCTTGCAGTCACATGGCCCACTGTCGGCAGATCCAGGGAGCGGCGTGCCACTTACCACACTAACGTCACCGTGGCCTGAGATGGTCCTGGGAGCGTGGGGGAAGGGCAGACCAGATGCCCCGTCCTGAGGTCGAGAAGGGTGTCATACAGCAGAGTCCTGATGGCACGGTGATCGCGGGCTGGAGGATGGCCTGCCTCTGAGACCTCTGACCTGTGCCTGCCCCTACGTCTCTCCGCACTTGCTCTCAAGTCCTCAGTCTGAGCTCCAGGTTCTGCTTTCTTCCGTCTTCTCCTCGGCTTCAGTCTCCTTGTGAGAAGACGCTGAGTCTTCCTGGAATGTCCCCAGCACTTAACACAGTGCCTGACATATGTGAATAACAAATAACGAGTGCTTATTAAATGAAGGATGAACCAAATAGGAGCTCAGTTTTCATGGCTTTTTTAAAAAGAGGAATCTTTTTATTCAAATGACACAAGGCAAAGTGGGACCACCTTGGTTGAAGCAGGGGACAGGACTCCTGGAGCCCTGTTCTCTCAGGACATAAAGAATCATGCCAAGACACCTGTCCATTGCTTTCTAGACTCTGAAATTTTCTTTGGGGAGAAAAGTTTGCCTTTAAGCTGGTCCTTTGAATAGGTAAATTAAATCACCATGAGCTCAGACCTGGAAAGAAGGTGGTGTACTCAACCAGGGTATTGAGTAGATCGCATATAAGTCTGATGGTAAAAGTAGCATTTTCAGACTCCTGCTGGGGCAGGGTGGCCCCTGGGGTTTCTGACCTGTCTGTGAGTGCTCTTACTGCAGGAACCGGGGTGTCACTTCCTCCACAGCAGTATGTGAGCAGATTGCTTTATTTACTCATGTTTCCAGGGGCCGGCTTCTCCTACTGGGACTCTAGGCAAGGTGCAGAGTGCATTCTCCTTCAGGAGATCTGGGTTGCAAAGTTCCAGCATGTTCCTTGGGGAATTCAGAGGCAGGTCCACACTGGAGAACCAAGGCTGAAGAACCCACTGAGCAGACACTAACCAGCTTCTNAGTACTCTTGCCTGGAAAATCCCATGGATGGAGGAGCCTGAAAGGCTACAGTCCATGGGGTCGCAAAGAGCTGGACACGACTGAGCAACTTCACTCTAGAGCCCAGACTATGTCAAGAAACCTGCAACTCAACAAAAAGATGAAAAACCCAATTAAAAATGGGTGAAAGACTTGAACTGGAATTTCTCCAAATAAGATATACAAATTACCAAGAAGCACACAAGAACATGCTCAATATCATTAATCATCAGGGAAATACAAATCTAATTTTCAGTAAGATATCACTTTCAGCCACTAAAATGGCTGCAATCAAAAAAACACAAATTAACAAGGTAAGGATGTGGAAAAACTAGAACCCTCATATATTGCTGATGGGAACATAAAATGGTTCTGCTACTGTGGAGTAGTTTGGCAGTTCATCAAGAAGCTAAACATGTTGGCATTTCCATCAAAAAGCCAAACATAGGTTAACCTCAAAGAACTGAAAACAGGGACTCAGATATTGTATGCCAATGTGCACAGTAGTATTGTTTGTAATAGTGAAAAATAAAAACAATCCATCAACAGATACATAGACAAACAAATTATGATATATACCTACAATGGAATATTATTCAGTCATAAAAAGAAATAAAGTATGAATACATGCTACAATCAGAATGATCTTTGAAAACACTATGCCAAGTGAAAGGAGACAGACACAAAGGGTCATATGTTGTATGATTTGATTCCTATGAAATATCCAAAACAGGCAACTCCATAGAGACAGAAACAACTGCTTCATGGGTAAGGGATTTCCTTTTGGGGAGATGAAAATGTTTTCTAACAAAATAGAGGTGGTTATGGCACAACACTGTGAATGCACTAAATGTCACTGAATTATTTACTTTAACATGGTTAATGTGATATGAATTTCACCTAAATAAAAATTAACATAAAATTTACAAAAGGAAATCTTACTTTTCTTTAAATTCTTTCAAAATCCTTCTAAATTGTTAAGTTGGCAGCAAAGAATTCCTCTGTTAAATTCTTTTCCAGGATTTCAAAACTCATTTAAAGATTTTAAAGATGAGAAAATGAAATATGTCATGGAAAGAAATACATCTACATGATTAAAGATGTATCCCCATCATGCCAAGGTCTTGATACCACATGTGTACATATGTAAATTATTCTCACTGGAATGTAACTAGAATTATGTTTTCATATTTAGTCAACATGACATTTGATGTATTCAGAATATTTTTAAAAGCTCAAAACAAAAAATATTTTCTGTCACACATGGGATATAATCAATAAAGTAAGAAAAAAGCAAAAAAAAAAATTGCTAACCAGGCTGTAACTTCACAATTCCTATTTGGGTCTTTGAGAATTGTCCATGATTACCAGGAAATGGCAACCCACTCTAGTGTTCTTGCCTGGAGAATCCCAGGGACAGGGGAGCCTGGTGGGCTGCNCTATCTCTTTGCATTGATCACTGAGGAAGGTTTTCTTATCTCTCCTTGCTATTCTTTGGATCTCTGCATTCAAATGGGTTTATCTTTTCTCCTTTACCTTTTGCTTCTCTTCTTTTCACAGCTATTTGTAAGGCCTCCTCAGACAACCATTTTGCCTTTTTGCATTTTTTCCTCTTGGGGATTATGTTAATCACTGCCTCCTATACAAGGTCACGAACCTCCATCCATAGTTCTTCAGGCACTCTATCAGATCTAATCCCTTGAATCTATCACTTCCACTGTATAATTGTAAGGGATTTGATTTAGGTCATACCTGAATGGTCTAGGCCTTTTCCCCACTTTCTTCAATTTAAGTCTGAATTTGGCAATAAAGCATTCATGATCTGAGCCACAGTCTGCTCCCAGTCTTGTTGACTGTATAGAGCTTCTCCATCTTTGGCTGCAAAGAATAGAATAAATCTGATTTTTGTATTAACCATGTGGTGATATCTATGTGTAGAGTCGTCTCTTGTGTTACTGGAAGAGGGTGTTTACTATGACTAGTGCATGCTCCTGGCAAAACTCTATGAGACTTTGCCCTGCTTCATTCTATACTCCAAGGCCAAATTTGCGTGTTACTCCTGTTATTTCTTGACTTCCTACTTTTGTATTCCAGTCCCCTATAATGAAAAGGACATCTTTTCTGGGTGTTGGTTCAAGAAGATCTTGTAGGTCTTCATAGAAACGTTCAACTTCAGCATTACCGGTCGGTGCATAGACTTGGATTACTGCGATATTGAATGCTTTGCCTTAGAAATGAACAGAGATCATTCTGTCATTTTTGAGATTGCATCCAAGTACTGCATTTCAGACNGTCTTCATAGAAACGTTCAACTTCAGCATTACCGGTCGGTGCATAGACTTGGATTACTGCGATATTGAATGCTTTGCCTTAGAAATGAACAGAGATCATTCTGTCATTTTTGAGATTGCATCCAAGTACTGCATTTCAGACTCTTTTTTTTTGACTATGATGGCTACTCCATTTACTCTAAGGGATTCTTGCCCGCAGAGACTGGCATTGCTTCAAAGAACACTAGTGCCTCTTTCTATCATGAACCTAGGATCGCACCCCATCTAAACCACATGATTTAACATTAAGTTTTCTTTTGTGCTTTACTAGACATCATAGGTGATGTGACTTGGATCACAAGCCTGCATGAGGCTTCTGCAGTAATCACTTCTTAAGAAAATGTCCCTCTTCCAGGCAACTCCAAAGTCAAGATAGAAAATTTCCCTTCTTATTTCCTTCTGCACAGTGGGTTCATTTTTCATCAATGCTTAAACTGAGGATATAGATTTCCAGCTTTTGTGGAAATCTCTCATTTGCTTCATCCTTACACTGGATCTCATGGGTTCTATGTCTCATTAGCCAGAGGAACAAATGTTCAAGGTCTCCATGTTTGACCAATAGGTTTAAGGCAAAACCTAACCTGAAACTCTATTATTTCCCAGAGTTTCCTTTGTTATATTTTGTTCCTGAGGACATTATTCTTGACTGTTCAGTTATCTATTTTTAATATTTTTTAGATATATTACATTCAGAATTTCTAGTTCTTTCCCTTTTCGGAGTGTCATTGAAGGTAATTATGCTTCTATATGCAGCATATTAAAAAGCAGAGACATTACTTTGCTAACAAAGGACCGCCTAGTCAAAGCTATGGTTTTTCCAGTAATCATGTATGGAAGTGAGAGTTGGACTATAACGAAAGCTGAGCACTGAAGAATTGATGCTTTTGAACTGAGGTGTTGGAGAAGATTCTTGAGAGTCCCTTGGACTGCAAGCAGGTCCAACCAGTCCATCCTATAGGAAATCAGTCCTGAATATTCGTTGGAAGGACTGATGCTGAAGCTGAAACTCCAATACTCTGGCTACCTGATGTGAAGAACTGACTCATTGGAAAATACCCTGATGCTGGGCAAGATTGAAGGCAGGAGGAGAAGGGGATGACAGAGGATGAGACGGTTGGATGGCATCACCTACTCAATGGACATGTCTGAGTTTGAGCAAGCTCCAGGAGTTGTTGATGGACAGGGAGGCCTGGCATGTTGCAGTTCATGGGGTCGCAAAGAGCTGTACATTACTGAGCGACTGAAGTGAACTGAATTGATGCTTCTATAAAAACATATTACTCANTGTCTGAGTTTGAGCAAGCTCCAGGAGTTGTTGATGGACAGGGAGGCCTAGCGTGTTGCAGTTCATGGGGTCGCAAAGAGCTGTACATTACTGAGCGACTGAAGTGAACTGAATTGATGCTTCTATAAAAACATATTACTCAGTCTTGTACATAGAATTGTAATTCTTTAAGGCATGACCCTACCTTTTTCCTGGAACACCTAACTCCCAAATTCCTCTCTATATGTCTTGGCTGTGTGATTGACTAAACTTCAATTCTTATGCTACAATTTACATTTGCCTCATTTGCCTGCCTTTTCCTAAGTTCACTGTCATTAATATTATAAGGAGACCTATTTCTGAGGGGCCCAAGAGAAGCATGGGCAAGCTTTTCCATCTGGTTAAATCTCAACTGTATTCTTAAATCATCTCACTATTACAGGTGGAAGAAGGTAAGGACTCTGCAGATTACATCTTAATTTTCCAGAAATATCCTCCCTGAATTTCTCTGTTGCCTTCTTCTCCTGCAGTCTAGAAGTTTCCACTATAAATCCTCTTTCACTCAAGAGATTTTCTTTGTGACAGAAGATGGAAGCTTGGACTAGGGTGGTTGTAAATGGATCATCTTTAGGAATGGTGAATAAAGGAAATGGAGCATCTATTGACAGCAGAAGTAAGAGAGAGAGCAAACTACTGCTGGAAGTAGCTCCTTTTTCAATGGGAGAATCATATGCAGTTTGATAAGGAAAATATTGTAACAAGTAAAACAAGTAGAGAAAAAAACAGGGATGAAGTTCCCAGTAACATTCCACCCCTCTTGCCAGTCATCAGAGGGAAAGAGACTCTTCTGTGCCTTTTAGCACACCTGAAGAAAGATTTCTATGAAAACAATAACACGTGAGACTTGCAGCATGCCCTAAATAATAAAAATACCCACTGTCTCTAATTGTATACTGAGAATACACACGAAAGCTTAGCTGATCTGTGCTGTGCTTAGCCACTCAATTCGGTCTGACTCTTTGCAATCCTGTGAACTGTAGCCCACCAGGCTCCTCTATCCATGGGGATTCTCCAAGCAAGAATACTGGAGCAGACTGCCACACCCTCCTCCAGGGGATCTTCTCAACCCAGAGATTGAATCCAGGTCTTCCACATTTCAGGTGGATTCTTTACCATCTGAGCCACCAGGGAAGCCCTAGATAATCTCTTTTCACTCAATTAAGTTATTAGGAAACCTCTACAAATCTCCACTTACAAAGAGGTAAAACTAAAGAAAAGTTGTTGTTTAGTCCCTAAGTCATGTCCAACTCTTCTGAGACCCTGTGGACTGTAGCCCACCAGGCTCCTCTGTCCGCGAGATTTTCCAGGCAAGAATATACTGGAGTGGGTTGCCATTTCCTTCTCCAGGGAATCTTCCCAACCCAGGGATCAAACCCTTGTCTCCTGCATTGGCAGGTGGATTCTTTACCACTGAGGCACCAGAGAAGCCCAATTAGAAGAAACCTGAAGAAAATCCAATCTTCACATCCTCCAAGATGGTATGTACTTAATTCACTGATCAAAAGCAAAATTGTTCTTGTTAGCACAGAAAGGAACAGAATGGACTCTGATTGCCTCCATTCAGAGGTAACATATTTCTTCAGCCAGGCTCTCAGGCTGGCTTCAGGGGAGCTCACCCTTTCTCCAAAATGCTGAGTATACAAATATATGTGCATTTTCCCGTGGAGAAAAGCCCACAGATTTATAAAGAAGCATTTGACTCCAAAAAGATAATAAACAATTGATATGCAAGTTATAAGGGTTTTTTAAAGTCCTTCTTGGCTTCCCCTGCTTGTCCAGTGGCTAAGACTCTACCCTCTCAATGCAGAGGGCCCAGGTTTGATACCTGATCAGGAATCTAGATGACATGATTCTGCATGCCATGACTAAGGCCCAGCATATTCAAATAAACATATACAAGTAAATATTTAATTCAGTAAAAAAAAATATTAAAGTCCTTCTTGCTGCCAAATATGAAAAGAATATAAATAATAATGACAATATCAACAGAACAATTTGGAGATACAGGAGTCTCAGTATCTGTCAGACTTAGTCAGCTATTTCTTTCTTCCTCACTTTCATTCAGGCCTCTGGTGCAAAATCAACAGTGACAACATCGAAAACAGAATCAAAGAAGCAGTGAAATTTATATGGTGAGCTTCGATCAGGTATAAAAAAGACGGAATTAATCTACAGTATTATGTTATTACCTTACAGATATAGATGACAGAGTTAAGGAAACAGAAAAAGAGAGGAAGACGATGAAGAGCAAATCCCAGAATGATATACCAAACAGCAGAAATATATGCAATAGGACAATAAAAACATTATTATGAAGGACACACACTGACTTCAGGAGAATGAGTGTCACTGAGGGACACGCAGATCTGCTGTCTCCCTGATCAGCTCACCCCACATCCAGGCTGGCACAGCCCTCCTGTGAACAGGTGTCCTTCCCCCCACCATGGTGTTCCAAGTAGAGGTGACCCCTCTGTCCAGAACCAGAGGTATACTCTGCTGGGTCTGAGCCCACTTGGGTGTTCTGAGCACTTTAGGCTATTTTAGGGGGAGGGTACATGACTTCATTTGTGACTGTTGAGACGTGAGGAGGAAATTCTCCTTGAGAGATTCTGAGATTTGTTCAATCCTAAGAAGACCAAGAAGAGACTACACCTTTCTGCCTGGGGAAGTTTGAATTACAAGGAGATTCCATGTGAGGGCAGCCCCAACACGCTGAGGACAACAGACCAGGGGTCCCAAGTATACTACTAAGCCCCTGAATCACCCTGCCCTGCAACCTCATGGCCTATCTCTGAGTCTTCTCTAAGGTGAAGACCCTGATGCTGGGAAAGACTGAAGGCAAAAGAAGCAAGGAGCAGCAAAGGATGAGATGTCTAGACTGCATCACTGACTCAGTGGACATGAATCTGAGCAAACTCCAGGAGACAGTGGAGGACAGAGGAGCCTGGCATGCTGCAATCCACAGGGTTGCAAAGAGTGGGACACCACTTAGCAGCTGAACAAGGTGAGATAATAAAATCTCAGTCACTTCAAACAAAGTAGATTCAGATGTTTCTGTAATTTATAGTCATCAACCTGACTGAGTCAGAATTTAATGGGATCTGTAAGTGGGTACAGAACAGACTCCAAATATATCTGAATGGTCAATTGCCTAAAAATTGCGATCTTAAATACAGAAAAATTTGAATGGTGGACATGTAGGTGTTTGTTAGATCATATTCTGTATGTTTTAAACTTCTTAAAACTCTTTTATTTAAAACAGAGAATCACTAAAGAAGTCTCACTCTAAGTAGCAAAGAGGATACATTTTTATAATGAGGAGAAATCTTCAAAATAGCAATTAAAATGATGAGAGTCTCCTTTTTCTAAATATTCATTTTGGCAAACAAGATACAAAACTCAAACACAAATAAGTTCTTGTCTGATCTCTAAGACTTCAATGAAATTTCTTAACTTCCTGATATCAGGGGAGACTATTATTAAATATTTATTGAGAGCTGTAAACTTATAGAGAACTGTGCAATCACATTATCAGTCATTTCTTTTTATGCCTCAGAAAGACCTAGATCAATCAAATATCTGTGTGATACGAACATTATTCTACCTCTGAAAAAATAATAAAGTTTATTTTCTTCATAAAAAAGATGGTGTCAGTAATTTAAAGTTGATGATCGTAGAGGAACTTCACAGACAAGGCTGGCTTGAGCGAAGCTGAGAAAATAGAAGGAGGATCCAATAAAGTTGTGATTAAAGAATTACTCCCAGGGAAGTCAACAGGCTTTTCAGGATGCCTGCTGTATTCAGGTCCCTACAGAGTGCTGAAGGCGAGGCAAGCTAAGGCTCCAAAAAGACAAAGACATCCTGTTGAGGAAGAAAGGGTGGGAGAAAGCTGCCAAAGCGTTCACTGGTTCATTTCCAGGACACAAGGTGGTGGAAGGAGAGCACCTTTTGAAAGATTGTTTTGACTAGAACATACCTTGCCTCATTATTCGTCTGCTTCCCAGGTGGCTCAGTGGTAAAGAATCTGCCTGCTAATGCAGGAGACACAGGAGACGTGGATTCAACCCTGGGTCGGGAAGATCTCCTGGAGGAAGAAATGGCAACCGACACCAGTATTCTTGCCTGGAGAATCCCATAGACAGTGGAGTCTGGTGGGTTACCGTCCACAGGGTTGCAAAGAGTTGGACGCAGCTGAGAGACTGAGCCCACATGCAGGAACACATGGGGTGTGCATAAGCCTCCCTTCTTTATATAAGCCACAGAAAAGGCCCACAGAGTCAGAGCTGTGTTTTTCCCAGTGGTCATGTACGGATGTGAGAGTTGGACCATAAAGAAAGCTGAGCGCCAAAAATTGATGCTTTTGAACTGCGGTGTTGGAGAAGACTCTTGAGGGTCCCTTGGACTGCAAGGAGATCAAACCAGTCAAACCTAAAGGAAATCAGTCCTGAATATTCACTGGAAGGACTGATACTAAAGCTGATGCTCCAATACTTTGGCCACCTGATGTGAAGAACTGACTCATTGGAAAAGACCCTGATGCTGGGNGGAGAAAAGCCCACAGATTTATAAAGAAGCATTTGACTCCAAAAAGATAATAAACAATTGATATGCAAGTTATAAGGGTTTTTTAAAGTCCTTCTTGGCTTCCCCTGCTTGTCCAGTGGCTAAGACTCTACCCTCTCAATGCAGAGGGCCCAGGTTTGATACCTGATCAGGAATCTAGATGACATGATTCTGCATGCCATGACTAAGGCCCAGCATATTCAAATAAACATATACAAGTAAATATTTAATTCAGTAAAAAAAAATATTAAAGTCCTTCTTGCTGCCAAATATGAAAAGAATATAAATAATAATGACAATATCAACAGAACAATTTGGAGATACAGGAGTCTCAGTATCTGTCAGACTTAGTCAGCTATTTCTTTCTTCCTCACTTTCATTCAGGCCTCTGGTGCAAAATCAACAGTGACAACATCGAAAACAGAATCAAAGAAGCAGTGAAATTTATATGGTGAGCTTCGATCAGGTATAAAAAAGACGGAATTAATCTACAGTATTATGTTATTACCTTACAGATATAGATGACAGAGTTAAGGAAACAGAAAAAGAGAGGAAGACGATGAAGAGCAAATCCCAGAATGATATACCAAACAGCAGAAATATATGCAATAGGACAATAAAAACATTATTATGAAGGACACACACTGACTTCAGGAGAATGAGTGTCACTGAGGGACACGCAGATCTGCTGTCTCCCTGATCAGCTCACCCCACATCCAGGCTGGCACAGCCCTCCTGTGAACAGGTGTCCTTCCCCCCACCATGGTGTTCCAAGTAGAGGTGACCCCTCTGTCCAGAACCAGAGGTATACTCTGCTGGGTCTGAGCCCACTTGGGTGTTCTGAGCACTTTAGGCTATTTTAGGGGGAGGGTACATGACTTCATTTGTGACTGTTGAGACGTGAGGAGGAAATTCTCCTTGAGAGATTCTGAGATTTGTTCAATCCTAAGAAGACCAAGAAGAGACTACACCTTTCTGCCTGGGGAAGTTTGAATTACAAGGAGATTCCATGTGAGGGCAGCCCCAACACGCTGAGGACAACAGACCAGGGGTCCCAAGTATACTACTAAGCCCCTGAATCACCCTGCCCTGCAACCTCATGGCCTATCTCTGAGTCTTCTCTAAGGTGAAGACCCTGATGCTGGGAAAGACTGAAGGCAAAAGAAGCAAGGAGCAGCAAAGGATGAGATGTCTAGACTGCATCACTGACTCAGTGGACATGAATCTGAGCAAACTCCAGGAGACAGTGGAGGACAGAGGAGCCTGGCATGCTGCAATCCACAGGGTTGCAAAGAGTGGGACACCACTTAGCAGCTGAACAAGGTGAGATAATAAAATCTCAGTCACTTCAAACAAAGTAGATTCAGATGTTTCTGTAATTTATAGTCATCAACCTGACTGAGTCAGAATTTAATGGGATCTGTAAGTGGGTACAGAACAGACTCCAAATATATCTGAATGGTCAATTGCCTAAAAATTGCGATCTTAAATACAGAAAAATTTGAATGGTGGACATGTAGGTGTTTGTTAGATCATATTCTGTATGTTTTAAACTTCTTAAAACTCTTTTATTTAAAACAGAGAATCACTAAAGAAGTCTCACTCTAAGTAGCAAAGAGGATACATTTTTATAATGAGGAGAAATCTTCAAAATAGCAATTAAAATGATGAGAGTCTCCTTTTTCTAAATATTCATTTTGGCAAACAAGATACAAAACTCAAACACAAATAAGTTCTTGTCTGATCTCTAAGACTTCAATGAAATTTCTTAACTTCCTGATATCAGGGGAGACTATTATTAAATATTTATTGAGAGCTGTAAACTTATAGAGAACTGTGCAATCACATTATCAGTCATTTCTTTTTATGCCTCAGAAAGACCTAGATCAATCAAATATCTGTGTGATACGAACATTATTCTACCTCTGAAAAAATAATAAAGTTTATTTTCTTCATAAAAAAGATGGTGTCAGTAATTTAAAGTTGATGATCGTAGAGGAACTTCACAGACAAGGCTGGCTTGAGCGAAGCTGAGAAAATAGAAGGAGGATCCAATAAAGTTGTGATTAAAGAATTACTCCCAGGGAAGTCAACAGGCTTTTCAGGATGCCTGCTGTATTCAGGTCCCTACAGAGTGCTGAAGGCGAGGCAAGCTAAGGCTCCAAAAAGACAAAGACATCCTGTTGAGGAAGAAAGGGTGGGAGAAAGCTGCCAAAGCGTTCACTGGTTCATTTCCAGGACACAAGGTGGTGGAAGGAGAGCACCTTTTGAAAGATTGTTTTGACTAGAACATACCTTGCCTCATTATTCGTCTGCTTCCCAGGTGGCTCAGTGGTAAAGAATCTGCCTGCTAATGCAGGAGACACAGGAGACGTGGATTCAACCCTGGGTCGGGAAGATCTCCTGGAGGAAGAAATGGCAACCGACACCAGTATTCTTGCCTGGAGAATCCCATAGACAGTGGAGTCTGGTGGGTTACCGTCCACAGGGTTGCAAAGAGTTGGACGCAGCTGAGAGACTGAGCCCACATGCAGGAACACATGGGGTGTGCATAAGCCTCCCTTCTTTATATAAGCCACAGAAAAGGCCCACAGAGTCAGAGCTGTGTTTTTCCCAGTGGTCATGTACGGATGTGAGAGTTGGACCATAAAGAAAGCTGAGCGCCAAAAATTGATGCTTTTGAACTGCGGTGTTGGAGAAGACTCTTGAGGGTCCCTTGGACTGCAAGGAGATCAAACCAGTCAAACCTAAAGGAAATCAGTCCTGAATATTCACTGGAAGGACTGATACTAAAGCTGATGCTCCAATACTTTGGCCACCTGATGTGAAGAACTGACTCATTGGAAAAGACCCTGATGCTGGGAAAGACTGAAGGCAGGAGGAGAAGGGGATGACAGAGGATGAGATGGTTGGATGGCATCACTGACTTGAGGGACATGAGTTTGAGCAAGCTCTGGGAGTTGGTGATGGACAGGGAAGCCTGGCATGCTGCAGTCCATGGGGGTCACAAAGACATCACAAACATCTCAGACACAACTGAGTGACTGAACTGAACTGAACGGACAGAAAAGTTGCCATAGAATATCCCCTTTGCTTCTCAAAGTGTGGACCATAGACGAAAAGAACAACTCTGCCAGCTTATGAGAATTGCGGATTCTTAGGATCCACCCTTAGAACCTGCATTTTACCACGATTCCCAGGTGATTCATAGGAATGGCATGTTTGAGAACTACTGGTCTAAAATATTACACAGTGAAGTGGAGAGGCTATAGGATCTGGAATCAGATGGGTTTAGGTTCCATCCAAAACATCTCCTCTTCCTGGCTTTGTAACTTTGACAAGGCACTGAATTTCTTTGAATGTCATCTGTAAAGGGGATAACAGTACTTCCAGGGTTTGTTTTTTTTTTTTTTATTCAGTGACTTTAATTCAATGGGATCCAACAAAGTGTTGCAGTGAGTACCCCCTTCTAAATTAAAAACTAAAACTTCTTCTAGAACCTTAGAATCCCAGCAGAAGACCCACCGCAGCCTGGTCTCCAGGAAAGCCAGGCCGGGGCAGCCCTCTTCCTGCCCTGCCTGTCACCCCTTGCTTCTGCAGCCTCCTCCACACCCCGAAGGGAGCCCAGAGCTGACCAACTGCAGTTTCTAAGAGACTCCAGCATACACTTGACTCCCTGCAAAGAAACATCATACCAGAGTTCAACCATTCCATCTTTTTATTTAAAACGACCCACTGATTGAAAGTTGGTATATAATCAGGTTGCCAAGGGTACAGGAGGCAGAGCTCTCCCCACCTCACCTCCTTTATCACAGCCCATTCCCATGAGAGGTCCAGTTAGACCAGCCAGCAATAAGAAGCTGAACTTGATCCTTAAAGACCAATAGATGTCTGTGGTCAGAGCGGCAGATGCCCCTTCAAGCTCTCTGTGCAGTTCTGTGAAACCCTCTCCAGCCTGCTGGTTTACCAGGAGAATCTTCTGTCCTGTGTGAGAAGGTTAAATTCCCCCAGAGCTTTGCATTTTAGTGGTTCTTTTATTCTATTTCATTTAACAGAGTTTTTATTTCATTACATTTTATTCTATTATATTTGGCCCTGAGCACAAGGTGGATATCTGCTCTTCAATGAGTCAGGGGACACACATGTGTCCAGCATTTCCTGGGGACAGTTCCTACAGTGTCTCTGACTGGCTGGTTATTTATGGATGATGGAAGGGCTTGAGGGGGCACAGTGAGATTCATCCACCCCTTCTCTCCTTTCTTCATTTCTGTCTCTGATTTTTACTCTTTCCTATTTCCACTGTCTCCTCTGTCTCTCCCTCTTCGTTTCTCTGCCTCTTTGTCCTTCACCCATCCTTTCCCTCCATCTTCTTCAGGCTTTCTGCTTCCTCCAACCTTGCGAGTTTGGAATTTTTACAACCCCACGTCACCCATCTCTACTCATACAGTTTCTCTTCATTCCCATGGACTTAGGACATCTAAGGTAAGTCAGAACAATTCCTAGAACTGGTTCAGGATCTGCTAATCTTACTCTCTCTTTTTCAAATGTGATATTCCCAAAATACACTCTTAAGTTGGACCTGAAATGTGTATTTCTGTAGGTCTGGACCTCGGCATTTAAAACACTAAAATAACTGTAAGAACAGGCTAAAAATAGCTGGCTCTGTCATTCAGAGAGCAGAACAAATCACAGTCTGCCCAGTTCAACAACTCAGGGCAGAGTCTGAGTAGAAATTCTCCACCTAACAGGACTCTACAGTCACAGGCAGAGAAGTGGCCCCTCGTACAGTCCTGTGCCCCCAGCAGAGCAGCAAGAATATACCCAGAAAGAGGTCTCCAGAGCTACAAAAAGAAAATCCATTCTTCAGATCCTTTGGTCCTTAACTGTATACCCACAACTCTGATTCAGATCTGGGGTGCTATGAATCCCCAGTGTTCCCTGCCCTGAAGATAACTGCAGGTATTAGTCTATCCCTGCATCTATGCTGGAGTTGGAACTCCAACTTGATTCCAACTGGACCTGGACTGTGCCCAGGTCAGGACACATATCTCTCATACTTTGCTGCCTTCCTAATGCTGAGCACTAAGCCTGGCAAATACTTATAGAAGAAGAAGGAAAGGAAGGAGGAAAGAATGAGGGAGGGAGAGAAGAGGTGAGGGATGGAGGAAGGAGTTCTTCAGAATTAAACACACACACACAGATGAAAACCTCAAAAAGCTTAACTGTTAAAGCTATGACCTAAGTAACCATTCTCTATAACACAAAGCCAATGCTTTTTTATTCTGTTAAAGTTTTAAAAGCTGGTTGAGGCTTCAGTTTATAGCTTACTCCCCAGGCAGATATTCAAAATGGAAAATATATATATATATAATAACAGCTGATCCTTCACAGCATTCATTTGCTTGCTAGAAACCACTTTAACTGTTTTGTTTGCAACACCTAGTCGTTCATCTTGGGAGGATATTTAGATCTGCTTTTATTTGCACACAAGTACCCCTACCAACAGGAAAATGAGACCCTATGTTTCACATTAACACTTCACAGTTGGTTTTCTTCTTTTTTTATCCCCAAGGAGCTGACAGAAAATTGAATATTTTAATTGCATTTATAATTTAAAATCCAGAAATTTTACCCAAAACAAATTCCAAAGATGATATGAAAACAAAATTGCATGGCCCAGAGCCCTGAAATGGATGATTCTGAAGTTTATAGGCCTGTGTTTAGTATATCAAAGCCCTTACATGTAATGGATCCATTTGTGAAGGTTCAAGTGTAAAGATGTGGGAATATATATTCAGAAGACGAGATACACAGTATGTATAGATGTTGAACATGATGGATTAATACAGGTTGAACTTACTTCTCATCTTAAATAACTAAAAAGCAAACAAAACATATGAAACAATGGTTCTCAGATATAGGAAAACAGGCATAGCTAAACAGTGATATTCAAGAAAAAAGAAAAAAATGAAATAATCCTGCATTTATTGTTCCAACAGGCTTTCCAGGTTGCTGCAGAGGAATGGGAAACCTAGGCAGAGCCTGATGATCTCCATGATATGGAAGAGAGTTTGGGATTTGAGAAGTCCAAGGAGACAGAATTCCAGAGAAGAGACAGCTACACAGAAAAAGTCCTCTACAAATATGAAGAAAGTTCCCTTTGAGTCTTTAGCTGAGTACTGATGAGCATATGTGCATGAGGAAGCTGGGCTCCCAGGTGGCTCAGTGGGTAAATAATTCGCCTGCAATGCAGGAGACATTGCTCAACCCCTAGGCTGGAAAGGTCCCCTGGAGGAGGGGATGGCAGCCCACTTCAGTATTCTTGCCTAGAGAACCCCACGGACAGAGAAGCCAGGTGGACTAGAGTCCATAGGTTCACAGAGAGTTGGACACAACTGAAGTAAGTGTCAGACTTTATATTCCTGGGCTCCAAAATCACTGCAGATGGTGACTGCAGCCATGAAATTAAAAGACACTTACTCCTTGGAAGAAAAGTTATGACCAACCTAGATAGTATATTCAAAAGGAAAGACATAACTTTGCCGACTAAGGTCCGTCTAGTCAAGGCTATGGTTTTTCCTGTGGTCATGTATAGATGTGAGAGTTGGACTGTGAAGAAGGCTGAGAGCCAAAGAATTGATGCTTTCGAACTGTGGTGTTGGAGAAGACTCTTGAGAGTCCCTTGGACTGCAAGGAGATCCAACCAGTCCATTCTGAAGATCAACCCTGGGATTTCTTTG
>SJYV01015684.1:1379497-1390302 GCA_006410875.1 Neotragus pygmaeus | reverse complement strand
AGGCCTGGCATGCTGTGATTCATGGGGTCGCAAAGAGTCAGACATGACTGAGCAACTGAACTGAACTTAACTGAACATGCTTGCACAAACACATGCATGAGGAATCGACCAGGAAAGGACCACCTAAAAACCAGGGTTAACAATCCTCAAAGGCGGGTCAAATGGCAACAGACTATGGTTTTGACCTGCTTACCAAAGTTTCAAAGCAAGCCTTGAAAAATCAAAATGTTCCAAAGTAACTTGGGCGGAAAAGAACTTAAAGGAATAAAAAGGATTCAAGCAACCAAACATGTAAAATTTACAATGTCTGGCATTAATCAACAATTACTAAGCATGCAAAGAAACAGAAAAATACAACCCATAATGAGGAGAAAAATCAATCAAGAGAAACAGGTCCAGAAATATTGCACGACCCAGAGGGATGGTATGGGAAGGGAGAAGGGAGGGGGGTTCAGGATGGGGAACATATGTATACCTGTGGCGGATTCATGTGGATGTATGGCAAAACCAATACAATATTGCAAAGTAATTAACCTCCAATTAAAATAAATACATTTATATTTAAAATAAAATAAAATACATATATATAAAAATAAATACTGCAGATGGTAGAATTAGTAGAACAGGACATTAAAACAGATATTGTAAATATTATAAATCCACACAATATGTTCAAGAAGACAGAGGGACATTTGTGCATGACAGGAAGAAAAATAAAAGACACAAATTGAATTTCTACAAATAAAAATGGAGTGTCTGAGATGAAAAGTACTCTAGATGAAATCAACAGGAAATTAGACACTGTAGAAGAAAAATAAATGAACTTGAAAATATGGAAACAAAAGGTCTCCAAATGAATCACAGAGTGAAGAAAACAAGACTTGAAAAAAAATCAACGGATCACTAATAATGAGCAGTGGAACAACTTCAAGTAATCTGATATACATGTCATAGTCCATGAAGAAGAGAGAAATGGCAGGAGAGAAAAAAATAAGAAATAATTCAAAATATGCTTTGAATTAAAATATGTTTAAAGAAGATATGATATCAACTCTATAAAACCCTTTCCAGAAAATTGAAGATAAGTAAATACATCCCATCCAGGAGGCCGGTACTACCCTGATAACAAAATCAGACAAAGGATTTACAAGATAAGAAAAATACAGACTAACATCCCTTGTGAACACACACACAAAACTTCTTTAAAATATCTTATTTAATGCGTTAGCTAAGTTTAAATGCAAAAGTTAAAGGAAAAAACCCCAAAGCAACATGATCAAAATGAGGTTTATTTCAGTCCTGTGAGACTGGTTTCACATTTGAAAATGAATCAGCTTCGTTCCCTGTATTCACAGAATTTTAAAACAAGAAAAAGAAAAGAAAAAGCATGTGATTATCCCAATAGATGCACACAAAAAAATTGAAAAATCCAACTTCCAATTACATTAAAAACCCTCAGGAATAAAAGAAAACTTCTTTAACTTGATCAAGGGTATCTATGATCAATATGCATCTAACACCATAATTAATGGTGAAAAGCTGAATATTTTCCCCTAAAGGCAGGAAAAAGACAAAGATATCCACCCTTATTACATCTATTCAACACTGTTCTGGAGGTTCTAGCCAGTACAATAGGGGGAAAAAAAGACATAGAGGAAATCCATATTGGAAAAGAAGCACGCTGTTGCTGCTGCTGCTGCTGCTAAGTCGCTTCAGTCGTGTCCGACTCTGTGCAACCCCAGAGACGGCAGCCCACCAGGCTCCTTGTCCCTGGGATTCTCCAGGCAAGAACACTGGAGTGGGTTGCCATTTCTTTCTCCAATGCATGAAAGTGAAAAGGGAAAGTGAAGTCGCTCAGTCGTGTCTGACTCTTAGCGACCCCATGGACTGCAGCCCACCAGGCTCCTCCGTCCATGGGATTTTCCGGGCAAGAATGCTGGAGTGGGGTGCCAACGCCTTCTACAAAAGAAGCATACACTGTCTTTATTCACAGATGGCATAACAAAAGAAGAGCGGTATAACTGAGTTTAGAGCAAAGTTGTGGGATACAAGGTTAATATTCAGGAATCACTTGTATTTGCAACACATAACTGCAAATTTAGAGTGAAAAAGCAACATCATCTACAATTGTACCAAATATTAGATTAGATACACAAAGACAAGTTTAACAAGATTTTGCACACTTTATACTCAAAATATTACCAAAAATAATTAAGAAGGTTATAATAAATTAAATATATATATATACCTTGTTCGTGGATCAGAAGATTTAATATGGTGAAGATCTTAACTGTCCCTCAGATTATCTCTAGATTCAATATAACAGAAATTAAAATTCTGTAAGTCTTTTTGTAGAAAACAAAAATTCTCAAATGTATGTGGACAATCTCTAGGTCCATCTGTATTGCTGCAAATGGCATTATTTCATTCTTTTTTATGGCTGAGTAATTATGTCATGCTAAGTGAAGTCAGACAGAGAAAGACACATATATGATATTGCTTATAGGTGGAATCTAAAAAGGGGTACAAATGAAGTAATAAAACAGAAATAGAGTCACAGATGTAGAAAACAAACATGATCACCATGAGGCGAGGAGGGGGAAGGGATAAACTGGGGGACTGGGATTGACAAATCACAAACTATGCTATATATAAAGCAGATAACTAATAAGGACTTACTATAGGAGCAGGGAACTCTACTCAATACTCAGGAATGCCTATATGGGAAGAGACTCTTTAAAAGAGAAAATAAATGTACGTATATAACTGATTCACTTTGCTGTATACCTGAGACTAACGTAACATTGTACACCAAGTAAATAGTTGTATTCAAGTAAATATCTTGAAATAAAAAATAAAATAAAATGTAAAAGGAAATGCAGGCCAGGACGAGGGTGAGACATATGCACATACTTGAGAGGGCATTTCCCCTTAAATTTTCTGTCTCAGCTGCCTCACTCTAATCCTAGCCCTATGAAAATGTGAAGGACCTAGAAGGTGGAAGCACATTTTTCAAAAAGAAAAAGGTGGAGAACTTATTCCATTTGATTTTAGGATTAAGTATAAAGCTGCAATATAAAGGCAATGTGGCACCAGTGTGAAAATAAACATAAAGGCCAGTGGAACAGAGTGGAGTCCAGGAATAGATCCAAATACTGAATGCCAATTGATTTTCAGCAAAGGATTCAAAGGAGAAAGTATACTATTTTCAACAATTGGTGCTGAAACAATTATCCCTGTGAAAATTAAATTAAAAAGATCTTTCACATCAATGCTTACCTCACACCATATCTTAACATTAACCATCAACATACACTACAGTATAAATGAACAACCAAATCACTATGCCATGTGAAATAAGCTGGGAAAAAATAATACGTACTCTATTTGACTGTGTGGATCACAAAAAACTGTGGAAAATTCTTAAAGAGATGGGAATACCAGACCACCTTACCTGCCTCCTGAGAAATCTGTATGCAGGTCAAGAAGCAACAGTTAGAACTGGACATGGAACAACAGACTGGTTCCAAGTAGGAAAAGGAGTAGGTCAAGGCTGTATATTGTCACCCTGCTTATTTAACTTCTATGCAGAGTACATCATGAGAAACGCTGGACTGGAAGAAACACAAGCTGGAATCAAGATTGCCGGGAGAAATATCAGTCACCTCAGATATGCAGATGACACCACCCTTAAGCTGAAAGAGAAGAGGAGCTATAGAGCCTCTTGATGAAGGTGAAAGAGCAGAGCGAAAAAGCTGGCTGAAAACTCAACATTCAGAAAACGAAGATCATGGCATCTGGTCCCATCACTTCATGGCAAATAGATGGGGAAATAATAGAGACAAAATTTATTTTATTGGGCTCCAAAATCACTTCAGGCAGGGACTGTAGCCATGAAATTTAGAGACTTGCTCCTTGCAAGAAAAGCTATGATAAACCTAGACAGTGTATTAAAATGCAGAGACCTTACTTTGTCAACAAAGGTCTGTCAAGTCAAAGCTATGGTTTTTCCAGTAGTCTTGTATGGATGTGACAATCGGGCCATAAAAAAGGCTGAGCATTGAAGAGCTGATGCTTTCAAACTTTGGTCTGGAGAAGACTCTTGTGAGTCCCTTGGACTGTAAGAAGATCATAGCAGTCAATCCTAAAGGAAATCAGTCTTGAATATTCATTGGAAGGACTGATGCTGAAGCTGAAGCTCCAATACTTTGGCCACCTGATGGCAAGAACTGACTCATTGGAAAAGACCCTGATGCTGGGAATGATTGAAGGCAGGAGGAGAGGGGGACGACAGAGGACGAGAT
Source organism: Neotragus pygmaeus (assembly GCA_006410875.1). Classification (NCBI taxonomy): domain Eukaryota; kingdom Metazoa; phylum Chordata; class Mammalia; order Artiodactyla; family Bovidae; genus Neotragus; species Neotragus pygmaeus. The sequence continues at coordinate 1,385,998 of SJYV01015684.1, read as the reverse complement.
GGCTGGATAACATCACTGACTTAATGGACATGAGTTTGAGCAAACTCTGGGAGATGCTGAAGGGTGGGGAACTCTGGTGTGCTGCGGTCCATGGGGTCGCAAAGAGTCGAACACGACTGAGCAACTGAACAACAACGTAAATCCATTGATACAAAATTCTAGAAAACGTAAATTAATCTGTAGTGCCATAAAACAGATTAGAGGTTGCCTGGGATCAGGTGGAGGAAGAAGCTGATTACATGGGGGCATAAGAAAACTCTCGTTGGTAATCTAAATGTGAATTATCATGATTATGGTGATAATTTCACAAGTATATAGGTCAAAACTCCAAACCGTAACTCATCAAATTATGTGGTATTTTTAACGTCGGTTATACATCCAGAAGCTTGTTAAAAAAAAAAAAAATGAGTGTAAGCAAGTGAGCTAGATTGCCTGGCTTCAAAGCCAGAGCACCCTACATGAACTACCATTCACCTCACTCACACCCTAAACTCTCATCTCCCTTTCCCTGATTTGAATGCTTGCTAGGAGCCTGCCCTTCGACGAGCCATTTCCCTTCTTTGCATATCAGTTTGGTCAGCAAAATTATAGAATCTGAGCACATCTCACCTCCTATGTGCATATCAGCCCACACCAAGCCACCATCATCTCTAATTAAAAACCCTAATTAAAAAAAAAATTTCTTTATTTACTTATTTGGCTGCACTGGGTCTTAGTTATAGCACGCGGGATCTTAAGTCGCAGCATGTTGGATCTAATATCCTGAGCAGGGATCGAACCCGGGCCCCCTGCATTGGGAGTGTGGAGTCTTAGCCACTGGACCACCAAGGAAGTTCCTGAAGGCCTTAATTTAAAAAAAATTTTTTACTCCAACCCCCACAATGTATTTTCAACACACAAGCCAGGAGTGGTCCTTCCAAAGTATAATTCAGATCATATGACCTCTCTGCTCAGAACGTCCCAGTGGCTCCTAAACTCACTCAGTGAAAATGAAAGCCCTGGTAGCAAGAGATGCAGCTGGATTACCTCATAACCTCCCTCAGGTACCACCAGCTTCTACTCCAAGTCACTGCCCCTTTATTAGAGGTCTGTCCATAATTTCACACCCCATTGTCACCACACTTCCCAGTTCTAGCTGCTGTGACTGCTTCTCACCTAGGGTACACACCCCTCCCCTGGCTGTGTCATGAGAGCTGAGATATAAAAATCTAATGGATAATAGAGCCCTTCTTCCTGAAGGCAATATTTGGGGGAGGAAATGGCACTTTATATTAAACTGAACCATTATACTAAATTGGAATTTCCCTCGGAGGCACCGAGTTTTAATGATATGAAATTCCATAGTGAAGTGCCTGGTGCATAGGCAGATGGGCCAAGGGAAATGACTGAGAATCAATTTCTTGATTCCAAAAATTCTCACCCACAAGGAAGATATAAAAAGTCCAGAGGAATCAAAATGGAAGGGAAGAGGATTTAGAGAAGAACATTTCCCTGAGGGGAAAAGAGAATCCAGATATGCTTCTAACTCCCCAAAAGAGGAAAGAGAGTGCCCACCCATTCCCTGAAAGTCTTCCTGGAGGGGCTTCATGTGGGGGCCCCTGAAGACTCCCACAGAACAGAGCCAGGGCCTTGAATAAGCGAGATTCTTCAAGTTTAATCATAAAAGCAACTTAACGTCTTCCATTGGCCTTTTGACCCTGCTCATTTACTCAACTGGATGAAAATTAGGGAAAGTCTCATGACTCTTCTGTTCCCTAACCAAGGTTAATAGAAAATTCTATTTCAGTTTCAAAACCAAGTTTTGATGCAGAAATTAAAATGATCTAATCCAATATAGTAACTGGAATATTTCATTGCCTTGGTGCAGGAAATTTGACCCTTAAAAGACATAAATCAATATGTATCTCCCATTAAGGTAGATCTGGGCTGATTCAAAAGCAATACTATGTGGAAATAACACAGGTTTTGAAATGAGATCAACTTGAGCTGAAAACTCCAACTTGTCTTTTAACCTCACACATTTTTTAAGCCTCATTTTATTACCAGTCTTCCTGTAGTAATAATATATCTCTTAGGGACTCTCCTGGTGGTCCAGTGGCTAAGAGTCCATGTTCACAGGGCAGTAGACTCAGGTTCAATCCTTGGTCAGGGAACTAGATGTCCCATGCCTCAACCAAGAGTCTGCATGCTGCAACAAAGACTCGGTGCAGCCAAATAAACGAATGAGTATTTTTATAAATAATGTTTCTCTTAGTGTTGGAAAGATCTGGTCATATAACAAACGATGAATACATTCACACAAAGGACAGAAGCAAACAAGTCACAAAATTACAAACAGGCATGATCAACCAGTGAATGTTCAAGTGTTTGACTTGACTAATAAGCGAAGAAATGCAAATTGAAATAAGGCAGTTTTAGATAAACTTTCTTCATCTAAAAAATTGCTAAAAATGGAAAACTAATATATATTGGTCTATGTTGATTATATTCATGTTCACGAGACGTAAGAGGGGGATGAGACAGGCACTCTGATATAAGGTGCTCAGGTCTTTGGGAGCTCCCACACTCTGAAACAAATACTTTACCATCGTAAGAAATTAGAGACATCAGCAGATCTGGGTATACTGATGTTCATCACTGTATTATTTGCAGTAGCATTAACTAACCCAGGTTTCCAAAAATGGTGAAGATGTACCTACATTACAATTCCTCCAAGTGACAGACTACTGCAAGGCTATTACATGTTATCCCAAATGCTGTTTACTGAGTTGATAAATTGCTAATGATACATTATTAATTGGCAATAGTAGGACATAACACTGAACAGAACAGGAAAACCTCAATCTGGCAAAACAAGCCACACGTATAAAGCTGCTTGACAGGATCATTTTGTTGGCATATTGATTTTGTGTATTTTGTTTGAGAATTGTAGAAGAATCAGGAAGGAGGAGAGCAATTTTTCTCCATTTTCTTTCTATCCCTGTCCCTCCCCTTCCACCATACACCTGCCAAAACAGAGGTCAGGAATACCTCATGCTCTAGGAAGTCTGTGCTCGTCTTTCTCCCAAAACACTTTCTTTGAGTACAGGTAAACTGAGATGACAGCTGATTGAGAAGCCCTTTGTGGCTTGGAGAATGGGGGGTTGGGGGGTGGCGGTTAAGTGGCCTGAGGCAGGAGGTTTTCAGTAGATGCAGATGCAATGAAACAGAAGCTCATGGCCTACCCATCCCTGATCCACGTTAGTCCCAGGGGCAGAATATGTGAGAGGAAAGGTTGGTGGCCACTTAGGAAGGGCTGGGCCCCCAGCATGGGGTCGCTCATGCTTAGGAAAAATATCACCATCCCTAAGCAAGTGAACTGGAACTTCCTGAGTGTCCATAGAGATCTTTCTATAATTGACCTTGACAGTGTAAAATCCAGAATTCACCTGCCAGTGCGGATAGACATAAAAGACACAAGCTTGATCCCTAGGGCAGGACTATCCCCTGGAGGAGGACACAGCAACTCACTGCAGCATTTATGCCTGGAGAATCCCATGTACAGAGGAGCCTGCCAGGCTAGAGTCCATAAAGCTGCACAGAGTCAGACACAACTGAAGTGATTTAGCATGCACACATGCAGGGAGGAAGCTCCTGTCAAAATGGCTGCAAATTTCTTGCAATCTCTTTAAATGGGATTTCATGGGAAGATATCACTTGTTTTGCCTATAAAGCATTCAAAGCAGGGCTTGGCACACAGTAGGTACTCAGTGATGTGACTCTCCTTGCTTCTGAGGTCAAACCGCCTGCCTCACCATTTTTTGCAACACCCCACAGCAAACAAGCAGAGATCTGAGGATGGGGGGAGGTTGTTCAGAACCCAGGGGCCTCACAACGGGGGCTCTTCAGCAGTCCTTGACCAGGAGGCCCATTCTACGGCTGATCAGGAGTAACATCAAGCACGATGGTGGCAGCATCCGGGCCTCAGTCTCTCGTTGCCATGGTAACTGACAAGCCAGTCTCTAGGGCTGTAGGAAACTGCCTCACAGTTCTGATCACTGACAATTAAAGGGGTTCTTCCCCTTGCTGCACGATACTCACTTTATATTCTACAACCAGCTCTAAGAGACAGGTTACTCGAGTGTGCATATCATCTGGTTTGAGACAGCAGAGAAAAAAAACAAACCCAAAGCTGACTTTATGGGCTCTGTGAGCCCTCACACATCATTTAAGACACTGCCCAAGACGTTCTGCTGGTTTAAGTGTTCTCCTGTCTCCATTTCTGCTTTCATATCCCAGTTTTGAAAGGACTCTTCCTAGGAGCTCCACCAGGAGCTGCACCAGTAGCTGTGTGTGTGTGCATATGTGCACACACACTTCCTTTTCACTTCTCTGTGTGGTGCCTGATGATTATCCAGCCTGGCAAAGCAGGTGTAATAACAGGGTAGAAAGCACAGATAATAGGGTCTTCCTGGCACAAGCAACAAGTTCATCAGAATCCATCAGAATCCATTTGTAGGAAGAGCGATGGATGGGAATGTAGAAAGGTAGAGACACTAACCTTTAGTTTTTAGACACATTTGCTGCACGTGGTAATTAAAGCTATTTTTATAACTCCCTAAGTGTCAGCACTCCCTTTTCCAATGCTTTTCCCAAGCATTCTACTGTCAAAACTCTGCAAAACAACAGTTGTTGGAAACAATCGACTCACATCTGAAACACGGAGTCTGATTCCACAGCAATGGTAGGGGTCTGGCTGAGCCATTTTGTCTGTAGGGAGGTTGAAGGTAAGTTCCAATTGCAGAGGATCTGGAGTGGCTCCGACAGTACTGCCTACCTGTAGTTCAGTGAGCTAGGTACACAATCCTACCCACAATCATACAAGCTCTCTGAGTGCGAGGAGCATCTCTCTCTGATTCTCATAAGCACCCCAAGTGCCTCATAGGTGTTGGATACACAGATGCTAAATTAATGATAGGTGGTCAACAGTTATAGATTCAGGCAGGGAAATAGGAGATAGAGTAAGAAGTTAAGGACTACTAAAGAAGCACAGCCTGAGTTCTGTGAGGCATTGAGAGAAGGAAAGGTTTTGGAAGAAATCAAGAGGTCTTGCAACCTGGGGAAATGGTAATTTGAAATGAGGCATACAGAATGCATAGGAGTTTGAAAAATAGAGTAAGGAGAACTAGAGTTCCAGGAATAAAAAAGCACAGTTATAAATACTGCAATTCAAGTTCAGCCAGGCAATGGATCAAGTTATGTCCCCAACCTCCTACACTCCTCGTAAAGACATGTACTCCTTGTTACCAAGTCCTTAAATATCAGTACTTCCTTAAGTTCCAAAAACAAACTTGCCCTCAGAACATCAGTTGGTTGTTAATAAGAAAAGCTATCATTTAAGAGTGTCTGCTGTATGACAGATCCTGTGATTGGTTGTTTCTCATGAGTTATCTCATTTAGTCTTCATAAGTTTCCCATGGGGTAGTTCGCCTTGGCCGCCGCCCCTGATCTCGGACATGGGACAGCTCCTAAATGCAAAAAAGCAAAACAGCTGTCTGAGGAGGCCTTACAAATAACTGTGAAAAGAAGACAAGTGAAAAGCAAAGGAGAAAAGGAAAGATATAAGCATCTGAATCCAGAGTTCCAAAGAATAGAAAGGAGAGATAAGAAAGCCTTCCTCAGAGATCAATGCAAAGAAATAGAGGAAAACAACAGAATGNCTGTCTGAGGAGGCCTTACAAATAGCTGTGAAAAGAAGAGAAGTGAAAAGCAAAGGAGAAAAGGAAAGATACAAGCATTTGAATGAAGAGTTCCAAAGAATAGCAAGAAGAGATAAGAAAGCCTTCCTCAGAGATCAATGCAAAGAAATAGAGGAAAACAACAGAATGGGAAAGACTAGAGATCTCTTCAAGAAAATTAGAGATACCAAGGGAACATTTCATGCAAAGATGGGCTCGATAAAGGACAGAAATGGTATGGACCTAATACAAGCAGAAGATATTAAGAAGAGGTGGCAAGAATACACGGAAGAACTGTACAAAAAAGATCTTTATGACCAAGATAATCACGATGGTGTGATCACTCAACTAGAGCCAGACATCCTGGAATGTGAAGCCAGTGGGCCTTAGAAAGCATCACTACAAACAAAGGTAGTGGAGGTGATGGAATTCATTTCAAATCCTGAAAGATGATGCTGTGAAAGTGCTGCACTCAATACGGCAGCAAATTTGGAAGACTCAGCAGTGGCCACAGGACAGAAAAGGTCAGTTTTCATTCCAATCCCAAAGAAAGGCAATGCCAAAGAATGCTCAAACTACTGCACAATTGCACTCATCTCACATGCTAGTAAACTAATGCTCAAAATTCTCCAAGCCAGGCTTCAACAGTACATGAACCGTGAACTTTCAGATGTTCAAGCTGGTTTTACAAAAGGCAGAGGAACCAGAGATCAAATTGCCAACATCTACTGGATCTCGAAAAAAGCAAGAGAGTTCCAGAAAAACATCTATTTCTGCTTTATTG
>SJYV01015684.1:1331591-1378634 GCA_006410875.1 Neotragus pygmaeus | reverse complement strand
GAAAAGCAGAGACATTACTTTGTCAAGAAAGGTCCATCTAGTCAAGGCTATGGTTTTTCCAGTGGTCATGTATGGATGTGAGAGTTGGTCTGTGAAGAAAGCTGAGCACCAAAGAATTGATGCTTTTGAACTGTGGTTTTGGAGAAGAGAAGACTCTTGAGAGTCCCTTGGACTGCAAGGAGATCCAACCAGTCCATTCTGAAGGAGATCAGCCCTGGGATTTCTTTGGAGGGAATGATGCTAAAGCTGAAACTCCAATACTTTGGCCACCTCATGCGAAGAGTTTACTCATTGGAAAAGACTCTGATGCTGGGAGGGATTGGGGGCAGGAGGAGAAGGGGATGACAGAGGATGAGATGGCTGGATGGCATCACGGACTTGATGGATGTGAGTCTGAGTGAACTCCGGGAGTTGGTGATGGACAGGGAGGCCTGGCGTGATGCGATTCATGGGTCGCCAAGAGTTGGACACGACTGAGCAACTGAACTGAACTGAAACTATGGTGGATTAACTGCAGAAGTAGGAGAAATAGCAAGAGGACTAGAAGTGGAACCTGAAGCCATGACTGAATTGCTGCATCATGATCAAATTTAACAAATGAGGAGTGGCTTCTTATGGCTAAGCAAAGCAAGTAGTTTCTTAAGATGATATTTACTCCTGCTGAAGTGCTGTGAAGATTGTTGAAATGACCACAAGGGATGTAAAATATGACATAAACTTAGTAGATAAGACAGCTGCAGGGCTTGAAGGAATTGACTCCAGTTTTGAAAGAAGTTCTCATGTGGGTAAAATGCTATGATACATCACCGTATGCTACAGAGAAATCTTTCCTCAAAGGATGAGTCCATCAATGTGGCAAACTTCATTGCTATTTTAAGATACTGCCACAGCCACCTCAACCTTCAGCAACCACTGCCTTGATCAGTCAACACCACCAATATAGAGGCAAGACCCTTCTGTAGCATAAAGGATTACAACTTGCTGAAGACTCAGATGATGATTAACATTTTTTAGCAGTAAAGCTATTTTTGAATTAGGGTATACACATGCTGTTTTTCCTGACAGCTTATGATTACTATTTACCCTTATCATTAAGCACTTCCTAAAAACCATTCTTTAGGGCAGCATGATGGGTCATTTTATGAGCACATACTCTTTGTCCAGTGCTGTGCTGAGCACTATAGCAGCTGTAAGAATACTGGAGAGTGCTGTTTTTCTAAGAGCTAGACAAAGGGACTCTTTCATTTGATCATTACAATTTTATGAGTACTGTTGTTAACTCTAGTATTCAGAATTAAAAAAAATAATTCTTAGTTATAGAAATGTAAAGTATTTGCCAAAGGTCACAGAGCTGGTAAAGAGTAGAACAAGAATATTAATTCAGAGAATCTGACTCCAAAGCCTACCTACTTAAGTACTATATTATGCCACCTCCCACTTATACCAAATGGACAGGAATGATCGATTATATGCTCTATGCCAGATACTGCTGCTGCTGCTGCTGCTGCTAAGTCACTTCATTCGTGTCCGACTCTGTGTGACCCCACAGACGGCAGCCCACTGGGCTCCGTCATCCCTGGGATTCTCCAGGCAAGAACACTGGAGTGGGTTGCCATTTCCTTCTCCAAGGCATGAAAGTGAAAAGTGAAAGTGAAGTCGCTCAGTCATGTCTGACTCAGCGACCCCATGGACTGCAGCCTACCAGGCTCCTCCATCCATGGGAGTTTCCAGGCAAGAGTACTGGAGTGGGGTGCCATTGCCTTCTCCGATGCCAGATACTAGCACTGATTAATTACCTGCATTAGTTTATCTAATTGCCGCTACTGCTCCATGATTGTCATCTTTTTCCAGGGGAGCAAGCTAAAACCTAGAGAGAGTAGGTAATGTGCTCAGTTTATCTTTGTATTAAGTTTTGAAATCTGGAAATATAAGACCAACTGTTTTCAGGATTTTGGGGGGCTATTAGGGACCCTTCGGGGCTTCCCTGGTCGCTCAGACAGTAAAGCGTCTGCCTACAGTGCTTGAAAACAGGCTTTCACTTAAATTATCTAATTTAAACTTCATAATGACTCTATCCTAATACACTGAAATAATTATCCACATTTTTCAGATTAGGAAACTAATAATATTTAGAGAGACCAGGTAATTTCCTTGTGGTAATATTTATTATGGCTCTTGATTTGTTATTTATATGCTAATGTTCCAACAAACTTATCTACCTCACAAAGGTGCATATATAGGATAAGCTAAAATAAATTTATATTAAGTGAGGTTGAGGTAGAGTAGAACAAAATGAAGTTACATATTCGAGAGTTAGGATACAACTTTATCTAAGCCTTCTAACAGACAAGATTTAAAATATAGTCATTTATATGTCATATACTACCTACAAGTTAAAAATTAGCAGTTGCTCAAAAAAGCACATCTAATCAGAGACTTAAGAGAAATCACCTTATTTTTGTAATTTCCTGACATGATCACTGCCAACAGGGGATTTTCACAAAACCATTTCTTATAATTCATATAGTCTAATAATATTATACTGTTCAAGAGAAAAGAATGAATATGTCAGCAGCAATCTATTAACTGATGTAGAAAGGAGAGGCTTTTCCTTTAGAAGAATCCTAGATACACACTGAAAATAATGTTTCTGAAAACTATTTATTACCATAGGCAATGGTCACAATAAAATGTTAAAAGGGAGAAATATATTTCAAAATAAAATGTTAAAGTGAAAGAAAATAAAATGTATATTCTCCCATATTCATATTTAAGGTTCCCTATAAATTATTTTCCAGATCTAACATAAATGTTTCTAATTAGCTCCTATTAGAAACACAAATAATATCATTAAATAAATAATTAGATCACACTTGTGTCTATCTGCAGCCATCAAGGGCTAAGTAATATTTGAATAGTATAACATATTATCAAACTATATTAAGGTAAGATAATCATGCTTAACAATTCTCTTTCAACTATGTCTTCTGTACTTTTTATTTCACCAAGAAAATGAGTTGGTAATTAACCTATTGTTAGAAGAGCTAAATCCCAATTTACCTTAGTTATCCACGACCTTAAACTGCACAAAAGCACATTCCTTCTTTAATGCATGTGTGCATATGTAAAAATAGAAACTGAAGTGTCATAGGGAGCATACTCTTCTTCTATTCTTTGCCACTTGCCTGACAGGTCAAGTATCTTCAGACCAAAATAATTCATTTCAGGTCACCAGGCTAACAATTTCCAGTTTACAGTTCTCTAGTAAAACGTATTCTAACACATACCAGAAAATAGAATACTACCTTCAAAACATTTTGGAAACCTTCAAAGAATAAACCAGGCTTTTCATTAGTGCTGTAAAATTTAATGACAATTCCACTTACAACTGGCTTTTTTTTAAATTCATGATTGCATTATCTGGCATCTATGTCTTTCTCATCTTAACTTTTATCCCTTTATCACAACTCATTAGGCAGGGAAACAAGGAGATACAAAACATAAATGCTTTTATTGTTGGCCCTTTTGACAAAAAAAAAAAAAAAAAAAAAAAAAGACTCTACTCCCTAGAGAATTATCTAGACTCCAAAGATCAGTAGGAATTCTTTAGTAGTTTTCTATTTTACAGTATACTTAACATTTCCTACTGCTCTTAAAAATTATTCCTTGAACAAATACTATAGAACTTCAGCATCATTATGTAGTCAAGGTAGAAAAGTTGGAGAACAGGAAACGTACAAAGGAAAACAATTACCAATGCTAAAATTTGATGTATGCCATTTTTTTTCCAGCAGGTAAAAACACATGTATTTTAAAATTTATCTTACACTATTCATTTTTTAGCATTTACTCAACTTTAGCAATCTATTTTGCAATACAGATCTTCAGTTCAGTCGCTCAGTCGTNTCCCTCCCAGCATCAGGGTCTTTTCCAGTGAGTCAACTCTTCACATGAGGTGGCTAAAGTACTGGAGTTTCAGCTTCGGCATCAGTCCTTCCAATGAACATTCAGGACTGATCTCCTTTAGGATGGACAGGTTGGACTTCCTTGCAGTCCAAGGGACTCTCAAGAGTCTTCTCCAACACCACAGTTCAAAAGCATCAATTCTTCGGCGCTCAGCCTTCTTCACAGTCCAACTCTCACATCCATACTTGACCACTGGAAAAACCATAGCCTTGACTAGATGGACCTTTGTTGGCAGAGTAATGTCTCTGCTTTTTATTATGCTATCTAGGTTGGTCATAACTTTCCTTCCAAGGAGTGAGCGTCTTTTAATTTCATGGCTGCAATCATCATCTGCAGTGATTTTGGAGCCCCTAAAAGTAAAGTCTGACACTGTTCCCACTGTTTCCCCATCTATTTCCCATGAAGTGATGGGACCGGATGCCATGATCTTCGTTTTCTGAATGTTGAGCTTTAAGCCAACTTTTTCACTCTGGTCTTTTGCTCTCATTAAGAGGCTCTTTAGTTCTTCTTCACTTTCTGCCATAAGAGTGGTGTCATCTGCATATCTGAGCTGATTGATATTTCTCCTGGCAATCTTGATTCCGGCTTGTGCTTCTTTCAGTCCAGCATTTCTCGTGATGTACTCGGCATATCAGTTAAATAAGCAGGGTGACAATATACAGCCTTTCGTTCTCCTTTTCCTGTTTGGAACTAGTCTGTTGTTCCATGTCCAGTTCCAACTGTTGCTTCAGTAATATCAGTTAGAGTATATTTCAGAGCGAAGGATATTTGGGCAGGGGGATAAGAAGTCATGCCATAATGATAACAGATCAATTAATCAACAGGACATAAAAATGCTAAATATGTATCCCTCTTGTAACAAAGCTTCAAAATATATTAAGCAATAACCAACAAAACTGCAAGGAGAAATAGGCAAATTCAGAATTAAAGCTGACTATTTTGATCCCCCCTCTTAATAATTGATAGAACAAGTAGAGAAAATATAATCCAGGATACAGAAGACATAAATAACACCATCAGCAGCACTGGCCTAATGGACATTTATAGAACATTCCTCACAACAGCAACAGATTAAACGTCCTTTTCAAGTGTGCATAAAACATTTACCAGAAAAGACAGTCTATTGGACTATCAAATAAGTCTCAATAAACTTAAAAGGATTCAGGTAATATCCAAGTAATTCAACTATGGTCTCTGACCACATGGAACTCATTAAAAATCAATAAGATAAAGATCTCTGGAAAATATATAAATATTTAGAAATTAAATAAAACACTTCTAAACAACTCATGGGTCAAAGAATAAATCAAAAGGTAATATAGAAAGTATTTTGAACTGAATAACAATGAAAATTTTGGAGATGCCNCATTAAAAATCAATAAGATAAAGATCTCTGGAAAATATATAAATATTTAGAAATTAAATAAAACACTTCTAAACAACTCATGGGTCAAAGAATAAATCAAAAGGTAATATAGAAAGTATTTTGAACTGAATAACAATGAAAATTTTGGAGATGCCATTAAATCACTTAAAGGAAGTTTAAAGTAGTAAAGAAAAATAAAGTTCTCAAATCAATGACTTCAGCTTTCCTCCTAAAGAAGCTATAGATATAGGTGGCAAATAAACACCTGAAAAGATTCTCAATATCATTACTCATTCTCAAAATGAAAATTACAACCATAATGAGGCACCATTACAAACCACTACAATGACTGATAGCAAACGCTCTGATTAAATCAGGTATTGAAGATCTGAAACCATTGGGATTATCAGACAACCTGAAAGTTTCTTAAAGAGTTCCAAGCACTGTAATTCCACTTAGAAATATGTACCCTCCCCCTAAAATGAAAGCCTGTGTTCATACAAAGACTTGTACATGAATGTTAACAGCAGCCTTATTTGAAATCACCAAAAATCTCAGATGACCAAATGTCCATCAAGAATAAACATACTCATTAATATAAGGAAAGAACTATTACTATATATTGCAATAAAGGTGACTCTCAAAATAATTATCTGGAGGGAAACAGCCATAGAAAAACAGAAGAAGAGAGTATATACTGTATGATTCCACTTATATAAAACTCTAGAAAATACAAATAATCTGTAACCTTTACCTACACATAATCTCTAGAAAACAGGAAAATACAAATAAGACTACCTGAAGAGTGGGCTTCCCTGGTGGCTCAGCTGTAAAGAATCTTCCTGCTAATGCAGGAGATGTGGGTCCGATCGCTGGGTCAAGAAGATCCCCTGGAGAAGGAAATGGCAACCCACTCCAGTAATCTTGCCTGGAGAGCCCCATGGACACAGAAGCCTGGCAGGATACAGTCCATGGGGTCACAAAATAGCTGGACACNTAACATCAATGTTACTTTTGTTACAATGTTTTAATAAAAGTAAAAAAAGCACCCTGGAGAAGGAAATGGCAACCCACTCCAGTAATCTTGCCTGGAGAGCCCCATGGACACAGAAGCCTGGCAGGATACAGTCCATGGGGTCACAAAATAGCTGGACACAACTTAGCGACTAACCAACAAGAATAACCGCCTGCGGAGTAGGGAAGATAGGACAGGGGTGGGGACTCCCAGGGGGACAAGGGCACCGTTGGGTGATCTATCTGTCCATCACCTTCATTACGGTTACAGTTTCACAGGGGCATACATACATCAACAAAAACTGTACACGCGTGTGTGTGTATTTACTGTATGTGATTAAACCTAAATAAAATGGTTGATTTCTAAGTAAAAAAAATAGGTTTAAAAAATGATGCTCAAAAACAGCACCTGGCTCCATCTAATGTCTGACAAAGGGCAGCTCCTAGTCTTGGTTCTGGGCTCTCAGTGGGGCTACAAAGTTGGTTAGGATGTGATCCTTATGCTCAAGGACTCCTCAGTGGGGCTGGGGAGAGAAACAAGAGAATTGATTACAATAAACATAATTGTTTTAGAGTGTTGCTAAATGAAATTTTCAGGTGGTAAATGTTACAGGGACTTAATATTCGAACAGAATTAGAATCGTCAAAGTGAAAGGGAGAAAAAAAATTAAATCTCTTCCCTCTCTCTTTTCCTGTGTGTCCCGAATAGAGATTTCTTAAAGCTATTTCATTCACCATGCATATCATGGTCTTTTATTCTTGCTTTCCTCAATTAGTATATTAGCATTTCTCTCCCCTGCATTATGCATGTGTAGCCTAATCCCATTTTCATTGGCTTTAACTCAGTGTGTGTTTGGGGGCAGGAATGGTTTAAAAGTCTGGAATTAAGTTCGCGGGACTGTTGACAGGAGTCTCCTCTGGCGTGAGCCAAGTCTGTACTCAGAGGGTCCTTGTGGAATATTTGTTGGTGATAAACCAGTGGAGAGGCCAAGGTGAGGGCTGGAGCCTCAGGGGCAATAGCAGGAGAACAGTCTGGGCAGAGGGGTGTGAAGAGGTTCAGACACTGGGATGATCTTCTGCTTGGGGCGGGGGGCGGGGGGCGGGCCCAGGGATATCTCATGATACAGGCAGAGCAGCTCTAGATGATAAGAAATGGCAGGAGTTGAGACCAGAGAGGGCTCTGAAGTCAGTTCATGAATAGCCTCATGGTCCAAGTGAAAGAATCTGAACTCCATCCTATGGGCCCTGACACCCCACCACCTGCCGAAGACCTATTCCAGCAGAGACGTGAGCAGATGTTGAGAGAAAAAGCATGTGAGTGTGTCTGAAACACAAATGCATGTAGCAGCCAGGGTGCACCAGCTCATCCGCGGAAAGCACAGCATGCATTAGAGAAGAAGGTGCCTGCAGGAGAAGCCTGTTTTTTGCTGTTTAACTTGTCAGCGTACTTTGATCATGGAATCCTTTTCCCACAAAACACCTACGAATTAGCAGAATACAGGTTCCCTGGGGCATAGTGTAGAGACTGCCTGGCTAGTGCTTCCTCTGTCCTTCTCTCTGGCTGCTCCGTCACCCACTGATGGCCTGGGCAAAAGTGGAGAATGCAAGCCTAGGAAAGGGAGGTGCAGTGGAACCTGGGATGCTAACAGCCATAGCTCGTAAAGCAGGATCACAGCTTTCTGAGTTCATGAAGGACTAGGCGGTCACAAATGTCTCTTCCTCTCCATGAAGGCAATTAAAAAGCAGAGTCAAGGTGAGGGATCAAGAGGCAGATGTAGCAGTGGGAGGCTTAAGCCAGCACCTCCTCTGCATGTGAACCCCTCATGCTGGGGACTCCAGGGAGCCTGACAAAAGGGAGGTGCAGCCCTCACTCACAGGCTGTTCCAGAAGCCAGATGTGTGTATCAAGTCCCCAGCATAGCATAGCTGGGGTGAGGAGTACAGGATGGCAGAAGGGTGAATAAATCCAGGGAGATCTTTTGGCAGAGGCAATTCTTAGCAAACTCCTGCAGGAAAGGTAAATCCTTGACAGTCAGAGGTGGTCATTCCAGGCCTAAAAGAAAATCCTAGCAAAGGTTCAAAACCAAGAGAGAAAAATAAATAGAGGAAATAGCAAGTCACCCACTGCTTGTAGGGATAAACCACGGGAGTGCCGGCAGAGGGCAAGAAGTAAGGAAAGGATGGACAGGTGTTATGGGGTCATCCTAGAATGAGTTCTGAAGCAGGGGGCAGGATGCAGGCTTTTCCATTGGCTAGGGAACCAACCAGTGGGTTGGAGACACTGGTGCCTGGGACTGGAGTACTGGGTGAGAAACAGGTGAGGGGAAGATGATGAATTCAGAGAGAGGCACTGAGCTGGAGGTGATTACGAGGCTTGCAAGCAGCTGAGTCCAGAAGGCATCTGGATCCCTGGGTCTGGAGCTCAGAGGAAAAAGATATGGGATGAGGGGGTCATGGAAATAGGCTAGTGATGGGGCAGGGCCTACTGGCTCTGCCTGCCCCCTCCTTAGAACCTACCTCCCCCTGGGCACCTGCTGAACCACAGAACAGAGCCCATCCAGAGCATCCGTTGTTGACAAAACCTAAGCACAAGGGCTGTGTACCTGCTTCTGCATTTCTTGAACCATTTGCATAAAAGTTTGCTTTGTTCCTACATCTGGAGGAACTCCTCTGACAGTGAGAGCTGTCCAGTAACAAAAAGAGTGCTTCAAGTCCCCTTCACAGATGGTTTTGGAAGAGGCTGGAAAGACAGATATTCCATGAAAGAATTTCCTCCACAAGGTTCTCAAGAGGCCAGACAATGAGGCATATGTGTCCTGCCTGGACGCAGGATGTCACAGGAGAGCGTTCTCCTCTGCCCCCTCGTCTGAGGACAGGCACACCTGCACATCATTAAGCCAGAGCCACGTGGAGAGGAAGCTCTCCAGATCAGCTGACACAGAGGTTCTGGGAGCCAAAGTCAGGTCTGATGGGTCCTAAACTGGTAGCTTCTGATGAATGATGCAGAGCAGTTCCCTCCATCCCTGGGTTTCCCACCATAATTGTTTGCCTTTGTCTTTTCTTGGAGGCTGACTGGGAAGTACTCTTCGAAGCAACTTGCTCTACCCTATGCTGTGTACACTGACTTGCCTTCAACCAAACCCCTTTGAGAATCTCCTCTTTATACAGGGTATTGGGGATTCAGTGGGGACCTGGATCCTGTCCGTGTCCCCAGGGGACTCACAACCTAGCGGCCACCTTGACTAATGTTCAAATTTGCTATTCACTCTTCTTTTGAATCCCCCATCCCCCTCCAAGTTAATGTGTAACTTAATCAAGTGATAAAAATACATTTTATGCCCCAAAGCACACCTGCTTGCCAGCGTCCTTTCCCTCAGTAGAGCCCAAGGATCTGTAGAAACTGTCAGCGAGGCTCACGCACTCACAGCCTTTCTCCACATTCAATTACCCCTTCTCCAAATAAAACAGACCTGTAATATGCAACACCAATATTCACCAGTGAGGGTGCAGGCAATATTAAGAAAACCACTGCATGAAGAAAACAAACAGAAACACGTGCCCTGGAGTGTTTATCTTGAATCCAGGAAAACATATTAAGAAAGTCAAATACAGAAAGAAAAACTGAAGGACAGAGCCATGAGGAATGAGGGAAGCAGCGGGCGGAGCTGGAGGATCACCATGGAGGCCACCTTGGGGAAAGATGTGGTAGGAAGAGACGCTGACCTGAGCTTGTCTGATGGACTGAACTTCCTCCAGAGAAGTCGTGAGCAGTTCAGGAAGCGAGAGATGGAGTCCCAGTGCAGAGGCTAGGTTCTGGAGATCATGGCAGAGCTGCTAAATACCTGCCCCTGATTCTTTTCCTCCCGTTTCATTTTTTCCGAGCCGTCACATACGCTAAATGGAGAAGCAACTGGGAAACTATTGGTCTGTGGGTCTGTATTTGGATAGAGCCTGGAATGCTGTAACTGTCCTAAGAATAACAGGACTGGTTTCCAGTGGGTTCATGCTGTACTGGGAAACAGCAGATCTGAATATGGCTTGGATAAGTTACTTGTGATTTAGAAAACATCTTAGTCATTAACCAGAGGCCGCACTGGGGTCTAAGAGTCAAAGCTTTACAAAAGGACCCACCATCAGATCTCAGACTTCAAGAATGTACCTGAGTGGACACCAAGGCCAGCACAAGGGCATCCCCATCAGTATGCATATCAGAGCCCTACTGATTGGTCTTACAGAATCAGACCCTGACCATAGGTTAAGGACCATTGCCAGGGCTACCTGCAGGATGGTGTCATTTGGTGTGAAGGTCTCTGGAGCCAACAGTCTTCATTCAAAATCCCAAAAGCACCTTTCAATAGCTGTATGACCTTGAGCAAGTAATTCAACCTCTCGAGCCTCCCGTTTCCCATCTGTAAAATGGGGATGCTAATAACTACCATACAGGGTTGTGAATGAGGGCTAAGGATGGTAACAAACACAAAATGCCCTGACAAGTACTTGACCTCCCCATAGAAAAGGAAACTCAGAAAGTGGGAGGGGTCACTTCCAGAGGACATTTATCCCAGGGACAGTCACATGATTTGTCTCTGAGTTCACAGCGCGATGTGCTGCTGAGTGGGATGGAGCTCAGCAACCCTCTTGGGTGAGGCTGTTCCATTGTGGCCCTGACAGGTGTGCCCACACCCGACACCTCCCGGTGGCGTTTCCCACCGCCCAGCAATACCCTGGGGACACGTCACACTGATTAGTGTTAACCCCAGCCCTGGAAAGGGGGTGGGAAGAACAGACAAGAGAGTCCTTGGAGTGGGTCAGGATTCAGGGGAGGAAAAAGGAAATAAGGTAGAAATGTAAAAACACAGTATTTTTTGAAGACTGACAATATAGAAACCCTGGCTATCTGATTTGGAGGAGCCCTCCCCAAAATAAAGCCAGCATCTGAGATCTGCCTTATGGGGCACATGGAATGCTTCCATCTCTGGAAACAAAAGAAACCTATAAAGAAGCCGGCAAAGCCCAGAGGATCAAAGCCTCCCCAGCACCAAAGAGGACTTCGGCAGGCTCTGAAGAAAGCAGCCGTCATGTCCCTTCTCCTAATTACCAGCACAACCATCTGCAACCCCAGGGAAATGGACCCTGCAGGTCTCCAATTGGCCTGTGTAGACACGGAGTTAACAAGATACGAATTTATGGACAAAAACCATGAAAAGTGGGCCTTGCAAGCAGTTACTATCTGATTCTACCTGCACAATAAGAAAATAAGCCACCCAAAACTCTTTCCACCATGGTAGCACTGAGCTAATGAAGAAGCACACATCATAAAAGCATAAATTACCTGCACAATAGACCCTGCATCTTCCAGAACGTGGCCATTAGAAATCAATCAGTTAATCTAGGAGCAACGGAAGGCCGCGGGGCTGCTGAAAACCCGTGCCAGGAAGCACTTTCGAGTCAGCTATATTCATAGCTGGCTGGGGTCATGGGCACTGTCCCAGAGGGGGCTTCCTGAATGGATGTGCAGGCAGAGGGGGCTCTTCAGGGAAGCGAGGGCGTGTTGCTACAGGCCTCTCCCATCTGTGGCATGAGCAGGCCAGGGTGAGTCAGGGTGTAAGCAGTGGAAAGCGGACCACGCCACCATGAAACCTTGATGTCCCCATTCCTCCCAGGGACCAATGCAGCGGGAAGGCCACCTGGGGGAGCGATTACCATTTCCCCCCTTTAAAAGGTTACACTGACCCAGTACCTGACCAGCTGCACAGGGGGGTATGTACACACACACCTATACAGATACACACATACACATACTGACATGTGCACGCATTAATGCACATACATGCATACACACTCTCACAAATATATACAGGTGCACACTCACACCCATGCACTTGTACATACACAGTCACATAACACGCATACACCTTCAGGCTCCTACAAGAAGTGCAGCCTCTAGCCCGTTCTGCATTCCTTTGCACATCCCCTCTGCACCCCCTTTCCTGCCAGACTCATCTCTCCAGTCTCTGACCCCTGGCAGGGGGCCTCCCCTCACCCAAGACATCTAGTGCCTGACGCCACTTCCTCCTGGACTCAAATCTGTACTGTTTTCCTGGCTCCCGCCTGCTCCAGGTGAGCAGCTTGGCATGCCCTGTCCAACTCTCTCCCCTGCTGTCTCGCTCAGTGAAGCCCTGGATTCCACTCCAGCACCCCAAGTCAGAGCGGAGCCTGACAGGTCACTCTGTACTTTCCCGAGTGACACGAGCTCAATGTAAGCCACGCCCTTCAGCATTCTGGAGCTCTTACCTCATTCACAAAGACCCAGTGGCTGTCCTTGGAAGCCAGGTTGGTCTCCACAGCCTGTAGAGAAAAAGAAATTTAAGAAAAAAACATGAACAGAAGCAAGCCAGAAGCTGGCAGACACACAGGATGACTGCTGAGATGGAGTTTGATAAACATTGTTCTTGGAGAATTTTTTCCTCACAAAACACGCCATCCCCCTGGGGCAGCTCTGGCAGCCTTAGCTACGAGATGCATCATTTGAACATGGACATCTGATTTCCTGCTGTTCTTTGGAATTCGCAGGCACCAGCCCCGAGCGAGGTTAGAAGCTACAGCTCCTGTAGACATCACAGGGCCACAGGCGGGGACATCCCTCCCTTTCTCATCTCAGAGATTGCCCGCAAACACTTTTCTAGAGGGTTACTGGGGTGGGGGATGTCTCATCGTTGCCCAAGGCTAGAGACTCAGGAATCTGGAACAAGGGATTTACAGCTGCTTGGCCAGCCAAGCTAAACAATACCCAAGAAGATGGCAGCTCACAGCCAGGGCTCTGAGCTGCCTTCAGCTCTAAAGAACCCATCAAGGACCCTAGAACTGACTCTTCTTTTGCTCCTGAGCAGTGACCCCTACCCCCCACCATTCTCTATTTGAGCATTTGTTCTGTTTCTTTATAGCACTTGCCGGGTCTGTACTTGAATAGTTTTCAGCTTATTTATTTCTTATTGTCTATCTCCTTTAACCAGCTGGGGTCTCCATGAGGTCAGGGCCACACCTGTGGCCGTCACATTTGCGTCTCAAAACCTTCCACTATAACCAGCACATCCTCAGTGTTCAGTATATAAAGAATACTGTTGTGGAACATATGAATGAAGGATAGGAGAGCTCAGCAGATGGGACCCAGTTACTTATTTTGCTTCTCATGTGTTTTTAGGAGTGCTCTTTCCCTTTTTAGACTGGAAATCCAACTACTTTAGCACATTAAAAAATGGGGCAGGTGTATGGGATAATTTTGAACATTTAAAATTTTCTGTAGTTTTCCAAATAAAAAGAGTAAGTGTATGTAGATTGACAAAAGAGGAGGAATTGATAGTTTTCCAGCTTGTCCTGTAAGAATACTCACAGTTAACATGTGCCAAGTATTGCTGAGTGCCAGGCAATGTGCCAGGCCTTCTATGAACCTGGGAGAGAGTTCAGATCATAGTTCTCTTTTATTTTTAATTTTTTAATACTTTTATAATGTAATTTTATTACTCTTTGTTTGGAAAGATACAGAAAAAAAGCAAATGTTCAAAATTATCCCATAAACCTACCACATTTTTTAATGTGTTAAAGTAGTGAAAACTCCCCATGTATCCCTCCAAGTTCATCCCCCAGAGACTATTCCAAATGGCCCCTTCCAGAAGTTTTTAGTCACTTCTGCATGTGTCTTCACACACTTTTCAAACTGATGTTCTTATCAAAATGGGGTCATGAAACACACATCAGGTTTCAACTATCATTTTTGACTTATCAGTGTATGAAGAATATCTTTTCCTCATCAGTATACAGAGGTTTGATTCGCTCTTAACAGGTGAGGCATAGAGGGGTAAGGAGTCTGCAGGCTCCAGTGACCCAGCATATACATAGCACTGCCATTGACAGGGCCTCAGTGAGAACCACACTTCTGCAAGGAATGGACGTGTTTGCTGGTCAACACAATAAGCACATGGAAACAGGGCCTGTGGGGGTGCCTCGGCCAGCTCTAGCATCCCAATCCTTTGCACACTAAGGGTGGTCATTGGTGAAGGACACAGACGCTCCTTCTCCTGCGTATGAATGAAAAGGGGCCATCCCCTGTGAAGACAAGTGGGGACAGGGAGTCTAGACTGGACTGGAGGGGATGGCCTCCACCAGCTGGCATTTACCACTCTGGTCTCCACTTGTTCATCTGTAAAATGTACACAACACTTGCTTCCTCTTGTCTGCCTATAGAGGTAAGATATTTCGGTCTCAAGAAGCAGCAAACACACAGAGTAGTGTCCAGAGAAGTCCCAGCCCTTCCCAGGAAGCAGCAAGGGGACGTGTGCATCCCTGTCCTCTGTGAGTTCCGTCCTCATCTCTCGACTCATCTACATTCTTAGATCTTGAGAGTCTTCTCTGGCTGCAGGAGTCCTTCCCTTAGAGATAGGCGCCCATGAAAAGCTTTCTTCCTCAGGATGCAAGAGTTACGTCTAAGAATACCTTGGCCGCTCCCTCCCAGCCAGAGGCAGAAGGTGCCAAGCATTCCGTCTCCTGCACTTGTACGAAGGAAGCTCTGGGAGAGGCCGTGCCCTATGCCTGGGTCCCTCGTGGGGCCATGAACTCAAGATTCCTTTCTTGACATTCTACAAATTCCATAAACCACACTGCAAAGAAGGCACAGGGAGTTCGGAGTCAGCGGCTCTCTGGGAAACCCGCAGACCCTCAGGCAAGGTGGAGAAGGGAGGGCCCCCGGTCTATAGCTTCCTTCCTCCCAATACACAGACTGTCAGGAATGTCTCCAGAAGCTCAGAGGCCCAGGAGGAGGTGGGGAGGAAAACGTGAGACAGGCGATCTGAGGTCACTGCAGCACATGGCCAGGCTCTGACTTGCCTCCATTTCTGACACCTCAGCATTTCCTTAATGCTCACGCGGAGGACACCCAGTAACATGCTCATCAAATCTGCACGTGATACAGAGCCGGGGGTGTCATGACATCTGAGAAAGCTGAAACACTGAGCCAAAGCTAAACAAAGTTGAACAAGGCTGAACTCAAAGCCCTACACGTATTTTCCAGGAGCAGAAGGGCACATGGGGAGACGAGACTTGAAAGTGAAGACCCGTGAAAAGGCAGGGGCTAGAAGGTCTGTGCTGCCCTTGGGGAGCTGACTAGTGGGTCAGTCTGCTTGATGGAGGGCTCTGCAAACTGGAAGCGGTCACGGAGTTGAACAGTGTAAACTGATGGCCAGTTACAGTCACCAGGGACAGTCCAGGAATGCAGAGAGGCTGGAATTGATCCTTACAGCCTCTGAGAGCTGATTGAGGACCGAGGTCTCCAGTGCTCGGGTAAGGAGATAACAACTCAATATAAGAGAGAACTTTGTGCCACCCCGGGAGCAGCAAGGTTCTCATCGAAGAAATGCTTGAATGGAAGGCAGATAGTTGGACCATGAATGGTTTGTGAATATCAGCGTGGAGCTTGACCATGGGTGAGGGGTAACACCCCATCATCACTGGCATTCTGCAGCCATGAATCTCAGTCTGGCTACATGTAAGAACCTCCTAGGGAGCTTTGTAAAATGCAGACCCTGGGGCCAGCTCCTTGGAATCCTCATTCACTGGGAATGGTCATGTGCCTAAGATGCTGTGTTCTTTCAAAGCTCTGAGCCCTGAATCTTCACCTCCAGAGCTGGGAGTTCTCTATTCCAGAATGTGCAGTTTTGTGAATCTGAAGGTGTAGGTGCATCTTTACATGTGAGAGGTCCTCCATTGTCCCTGCAGGAGCCAGCAGTGCAGAGGACCTAACTCAGCCGCCAGGACATCCCACGCAGCAGAGAGCCCTGGCTACACTAAGGCATCTTCCCACCAGGTCTCAGACTCATGTGTGGAAGATAATGACGGAGAGAATTGATCAGAAAACCCCACAAGACAACTGGCCAACTTTCTTGTCCTACTTTCCCTCACCAATTAGCAATTAGCTAATTTGTTAAGCCTCTTTTCCTCACATGGAGATAAATAGCACTTGGCTGCAGCCTTTTCCAGAGGGTGCAACTCACACAGAAGCTGAGATGGCTGGTGAGAAGGAGATGCAATTGCAGATTAGCAAGAACACCCTCTCCTCCCCAATGCCTGGAGAACCGCTGCCAGCTCCCTGAGCAGAGCCCTAAATGCTCCAAGCCCAGTGGATGGTGTCCCCTTCTAAGTACCTTTCCCTCATCTTCTCCAGCCACAAGTGAGGCAGGTGGAGGCCTCCCGAGATCTGCCTTTTATCTCAGAGCCAGCAAGGTAAGGAGAAGGCCGGCAGGCAGAGCATGGTCAAACCCCAGGTCTGCCTCTACTTAGCTGAGTGCTCCTGGGTTAGCGACCCCACCTCTCTGAGCGGCAGCCCCATGCCTGCAGGGTGTTGAGATGCCAGCAGTACAACTGATGCTGTGCCCTGGGCCCCCTCAAACCCCATTAGGAATTCTGAGCACACTGGCTCTCCATGTGCATCCATTGCCAGTGGCAGACACTGACCAACTGTGGAATTCTCCTTGGCACTCGTGGAAATGTGCACTCTCACTAAGGACTGGGAATGCCACGTATCCAACCCCAGCTGCCCCGTTCCACTATGGGGACTGTTTGGAGTGTAAGCTCAACTGTTTCCAGGTTCCTTCTGCAGGACCAGCCCACACGGCCTCACTGCTGGCTGCCTCTATGTCCATGATCCATGTTCCCACTCCCTTGCTGGGCTCTTCTTAATTCCCCTGGGAAATCTTCTTAATAAATCATCATCACACAAACTCTCATATCAAAGTTGGCTTCTGGGAACCCAAACTGAGACAAGCACCTCCCATCTTACAAATATTGTGAGAACTAAAATGAAATTAAGTTGAAGCTTCCATCCCAGAAAGAAGCTCACTATGGGTCATCAGTGAACATGAAGACCCTCCCCATTCCTTTCACTCACATCTCTTGCCTGGTTGTCACTTGATGGTCTTTTTTGAATACATAGAAATCTCTATATATTTCTATACATTACACAGTAATTACTCATGTGTTCCTTTTTTTTTTTTTTCATTCAGTAGACAGCACTAGCCACATAGAGCAGCTGTTCCAACTCTCCTGGTTACTGGTGAGAGCCAGTAGTCTCATCCCATGACATCACAGAGCCAAAAGTGGCCTAAAGACCAATAATAAACACCATCCAAGTGTGGTGAGCACTCCTCCTCCCTGAGCTCATAGACCCTTCAAAGCAGCACAGGTGGGTTTCTGCTGTTGTCATCTCAGCCATGCTACAGGTTTACTGCCGGAAAACACTGCTGGCATCTGCAGAGGAGTGTCGGGCAGCTAGATAAGTAAAGGGCGGCCCCTTCTTTCCACCAGCAGGGAACGGAGCAGACCTGACCTGCTCTGGGTGGGTTCCTGGTCGCTGGCCCACTGCAAGTAGGGGAGCTGGTTTCCTCAAACCACACTTCTCTCCTGCAGCGGGGCACTGAGACTCCTCACTAGAGAATGCAGTAGCAGGAGATAGAGTCCTGAGCAACTGCAGGAGCTCTGCACAGACGTGTGGGCCCCAGAATCTAGGTCTCAATGAACCCAAGGGCTGCTTATAGTAACAGCAAAGGAGCCCTGGTTAGGTCGTTGCTGAGTCCCTAAAAGGCCAGGCCTGACCCTCAGAGCCCAAAGGCCTGGCTCCTGGGTTCCCTCAATAGACTGGCAAGCAGAGAGCTTTAGAAGAAGAACTGAGGAGGTGGGAACTTGTAAAGAATCATGTCGACTCCTGCTCTAACCCCTTGTGAATAGAAGAGGAGATCCAAGATGTTTAGGTGGCATGTAGCCCAGGCCAGGGCTGGGATGGTGGACATAAGCAGCCATGAGAAGGAGCATCACACACAGAGGCTGAACTGGACACCTGCCTTGGTTCTGATAAGCACACTGTCATAGGCTGACCCCACTTAAAGGAAGCGGAAAGCAGCTGTTCTTCCCACACCTGAGGAAGGGAATGCGTCTTCTCGTCTGTGAGCAGCAGCCCCTGTCCGAACCTCAGGGAGCCTTTTTTCATGGCCAGTGGCATCTACAGAGCTGGGGTATGAGTGACGTGGGATATGCCATCCTACAGACCTACCAGGGGACATTTAGATCCTGTCCTGGCCACCCAGCTACTTTGATCCACAGTTCCCATAGAGAACTAGATGCAGACCAAACCCCAGCTCCTGGTTCCCAAACGCTCTGGACAGAAAGCACAGCCAAGAATGGGATGTGTGGGGCTGCTTGCCTGGAAGGGGCTGAAGAGGCCCCCTACCCACACAGATGTAAGAATCAGTGCTAATACACAAATGCCTGGGAGGAAGCAGAGGAGACGGGGTCCTGAAGGATCAGTAGAAGTAGCTCCGGCTTGGTCCTGTGTTCTCAGCCTTTCATGCAGGACCAAGTTGCAGCCACTTCTGAGAGTGAGGAGAATCTGCTTTTGTCAAGCACCAGCCAGATACGTCAATATGACACATGTACTTCATAAGCCACAGGCCTCACTTTATCCGCAGCACCCTAAGGAGCCAGAAAAGTTCTCATTCCCGTTTCACAGCAGAGAAATGAAGATCTGCATTGAGACTCAGGCTTGCATAGGCCCTCAGACTCAGAGACTGAATCTGAACTGGGGCCCTTTTGCCCCCTCAGCTTGTGTTCTTTCCCCTTGATCATGCCACTCTCCCAAAAGCCTGGCCCCCCATCAGAGCAAGTGTACAAGCCTTCAAGCCTGGCCCTCCATCAGAGCAAGTGTACAAGCCTTCAAGCCTGGCCCTCTGACCATGGGACCAAACCTATCTTTTCTTTTTTCATATCTAAGAAAATACCCTTATGAGTCATGGTGCCTAACTTCCCAGGTTAACTTGTCCTCCTAAGTCTGAGACCGTTGCTTCACTTGCCTTTCTCAAGTCTGAGCCTATTTCACTTTATCTTAGCCTCAAGAAATACTAAATGGAGTGGAAAAAACCTCCACATGGAAGCCTTCCAGCAACATCGCTGAGGATTTATTCTACAAAGTGCAAATGCCACTGACTATTTATGTATGTGTTAATTGCTGGCCGTGTCTCCATCCCCCTCCCCCAACACTGGGAGCCTAGATGATGAAAGCTTGTCGACGATAAGCCTCTTTTAAAACCCCAACTCTAACATTTCAGAATAGTCCCCCCCTGGAGCCCAGGGCCTGGCATCTTCCCAAGGACAGACATGGAGTTAACTTTAAAGACCCACTGCTGTCTTTGCAACAGCATGCTATTTAGGAACAATTCTGTCTATGCAATGTCACCCCTCTGGAGCATGATCGAGTGCAATGCCCTTCTCTGCAAGGAAGGGGAGGAGCTGGTTGCAAGACTATGGATGGTCCCGGGAGCCCAAGGAATGGTCCCCAGGATCCCAAGGAGACCAGCAAAATAGTCACCATGAGGCCCAAGTTTCAGAAGATATGCCCAGAACTACCCTGAGGAAACCCGTTAAGGGCAGTTAGCACCGAGCTGCATGATGCCACATTGTGCTTCCCAGGGGCTGCCTTCTAGGGAAAAGGGCCTGAGCTTCTGGTCCAGATACTCGCCCTCTACACTCCAGCCTTGCCTCCAGAACCCCTTGGGGCCTTGCTTTCACCAGAAAACTGGTGGATTTCCCCTCATCCCTTCCCCTCCCCACATCTCCCATGGCTCCTCCTTACTCTTACTCCTTAGCTCTTCTGGCTCCATCCTTACTCGTAGATCTCATGGAGGAATCTTGGGTCCTGTATCCCAGCCACACAAGGCCATCTGGGTAAGGTGTGGCAGAATTAAACTTGTGTAGCTTCCAAAAGTAATTCTGGGACACTGAAGAGGGAGATCTGAGCCTGTAGCCTGGGAGTGCAGGGAGCGCTCTGGCTGGGCCAGGCTGGATGGAGGTGAGGGTTACTTACACGCTGGGTCCAATGACTGACACTCACTAAACAACTCTGCCACCTGACCCGGAGCTAAGCCCTCTACAGGTGAAACTTCCCTGGGCCCTCAAGACAGCTCACTGACAGAGGTTCTGAGCCGGTAGGTGGGGAAACTTCCCCGAAGCCTCCCAGCAAGTCACTGCAACCAAGGCAGCACAATCCAGCCTTTCAGACACCAGAGTCCATGTGTTTTTGAGCATATTGTGCAAACTCGGGAAGTGAGCAAAGACAAACTTACTCTTGGCACTTTCTGTAGATGTTTAATGCAAAATCGACAGTTGAGCTGGAAGGCGATGCAGAGAGTGGTGAGGCCTGGCATGTGGAGCTAAACAGATTTCTGTAAAGTTGGGTCCCACATTCTGGAGTTTCCTGCCACCATCCTTCCCCAGAACTCCTGGGTCAAGCGGTCTTCTGATTGTCACAGGGCCTCTGTATATGGAAGGCAGGAAGTGAGTTCCTCAAGGACTGAGGTCTGATGTAGGCACCACACAGCCCTGGCAGATGATGAACTTCAGAAAAATGTCTATGGAAGGAATGAACAGGTGGGTCCACACTCCTGGATATTTCCTGGTGCTCAGTATGAGGAAGGTCAGAGGCATAAGTAGGAAGCCCAGTACAGCACAAAGGGA
Source organism: Neotragus pygmaeus (assembly GCA_006410875.1). Lineage (NCBI taxonomy): Eukaryota > Metazoa > Chordata > Mammalia > Artiodactyla > Bovidae > Neotragus > Neotragus pygmaeus. The sequence goes on along the minus strand of SJYV01015684.1, from coordinate 1,357,739 downwards.
TACTGACATACAGGCAACCACAGCTTTGCACAGCAGGTACCGAATTAATGGAAACCCACACATGAGGCCTGTGTCTTCACTTCCCACAGTATCATATGCATTTGATTTCCAGTTTACATTGTGCCATGCAAAGTAAGTCCTGCGTGTATTTGAAAGCAGCATCCTTTCTCTGCAACTCTGAGAGAACCTGAAGCTGAAACGAAGTGAATGTGAAAGATAGATAAATGCAAGATACCATGACCTTTAGAAGCTGATGGAAACATAATCAAATTTCAGAGCTTTTCTGTGGGAATGTAATCATTTCTTCACTTCTGATGAGTTCCAAACCTCCTGATGAAAGTTCCCATTCATCCTATATCCTGCCTAACAATACAATAATTTCTGGACTTGGTTAGTCCATCAATGGCATTTTAAAAGATATTACTATCACATCAGAGAGAGTGTTATTCATGAGATTTGTTTCTTGCACTTGCTTTGATCTCAGAAAAACTATTATGTTGCTATTGAGGAAAAAAAAAGAAAGCATAATGGACTAAGTACATGTGAAAATCTGATGGATCTAACAATTCCTAGTCAATCACGACACATCCTTGGCCTCGGTCCCCACTGTTTACCAAGTTTGAGATAAACAGCTCTTCTAAACTGCCTTCCCACTTTGAACAGAGGGCAGAAGGGCCAGCCCACAGCCTCTAGGGGATGAAGATTCATTACAGGTCATTTGTTGATCCTTCAGATGAAATAGAGACCGGTTCCAGGGCTGTGCAGGAAGTGCAATTGACTGTAATAAAAAGTGAGAATATGCTACATGTGGACAATTTATGAAGAAGCATTAATATCAGCAGAAAAATGAAATGGAGTCTGCTCGCAGTCACGATCTGTTTAATAAGATCAACTTGAAGAAGTGAAGCCAGGCAGTACCGATGAGTAGCAACTGATGGATACTTGGATTTTAATCAATGGTCCATAATTTCCCTGCCACCTGGAGGGCAGAGAAGCCAAATTAGGCCCTCCATGTTCTCACTCTCACAGACACCCAAGCTGTCCTGATGGGAGGGGGTGGGAGTCAGCTTTTCTGTCAATCTTGCGTGATGGAGGAGAAAGGTATTCCTAGTCCTTGGAAACGTCTCCATAATCATTTGGGGGATTCGGGTGTACAGTAAAGCCACGGCTTCTGAGCTTATTTACACTTGCTCTGATTTGATGAGAGCAGCCGTCAGTCTCTGCAGTGGGCTGTGAACAATCTTACCACGTGGTCCCCCAGGGGGCAGGGGATGCTGATCTTGGGTGGCAGGCAGCTGCATTGAACCATTTCTCATAAAGTCTGCTGTTCAGCTCCAGCTTCAGATGATTTTCAGNTCACGAACCTCGACGGGTCCCTTCACACCCTTGCAGTGACTCCAGAATAGCCCGACATACAGGTCTGGACACAAGAGGAACATCGAGGAGGCCCCAGAACGCAAGAGGAACCCCGTGTCCCCAGCTCCGCACAGAAGCAAGCTTCCTTCCCCTGCCTCTTCAGGATGGATGGCCGACTGTCCCGTCGCAACTTGAGAGCAGGCGCTCTCCCCAGGAGTCTCCAGAGGAGCTCTGGGGGTCGTGCCACCTGTTCCATGAGACCTCAGAGGTCTCTGTCCACTCCATCGGAACTTGGCGGCCCTGAGCCGCCTCGACCGTCACCCCGAAGACTGGCTCCCACCTCGGAGGCCCCTGTCTCCACCCTGTGGGAAAGCCTCGAGGGGCAGCACATAGAACACTGTGTCACCTCGACGTTAATAATGACCCTGCATCTGGAGCTCGGGAGGAAGGCGGAGGTGCACGTCTCCACTGGAGAACTGAGCTGACTCCCGTGGGGAGCCTCCATAGGATCTCCACGGTCCACGCCTCCAGTGGAGAGGATTCATAAGCGGCCAGACGAGGACATAGGAGCTGGAACCGACTGCTAAGTTATTCCCAGAGGCCCCTGGCAACTCGCGTGGAGCCTGCCCTTCCCGGCGACCTCGGGCCGGGTCCCTTAAGTCCAAGTCGAAACTCGAGAGGGACCTGCCGCAACTCAAGAAACACCAGGAGGATCTCCTCTCCAGGCGAATTGAGGCCCTTGTCCTCTGCGACACCGCACGGGAAGTCACCCCAGCCCTCACGAACCTCGACGGGTCCCTTCACACCCTTGCAGTGACTCCAGAATAGCCCGACATACAGGTCTGGACACAAGAGGAACATCGAGGAGGCCCCAGAACGCAAGAGGAACCCCGTGTCCCCAGCTCCGCACAGAAGCAAGCTTCCTTCCCCTGCCTCTTCAGGATGGATGGCCGACTGTCCCGTCGCAACTTGAGAGCAGGCGCTCTCCCCAGGAGTCTCCAGAGGAGCTCTGGGGGTCGTGCCACCTGTTCCATGAGACCTCAGAGGTCTCTGTCCACTCCATCGGAACTTGGCGGCCCTGAGCCGCCTCGACCGTCACCCCGAAGACTGGCTCCCACCTCGGAGGCCCCTGTCTCCACCCTGTGGGAAAGCCTCGAGGGGCAGCACATAGAACACTGTGTCACCTCGACGTTAATAATGACCCTGCATCTGGAGCTCGGGAGGAAGGCGGAGGTGCACGTCTCCACTGGAGAACTGAGCTGACTCCCGTGGGGAGCCTCCATAGGATCTCCACGGTCCACGCCTCCAGTGGAGAGGATTCATAAGCGGCCAGACGAGGACATAGGAGCTGGAACCGACTGCTAAGTTATTCCCAGAGGCCCCTGGCAACTCGCGTGGAGCCTGCCCTTCCCGGCGACCTCGGGCCGGGTCCCTTAAGTCCAAGTCGAAACTCGAGAGGGACCTGCCGCAACTCAAGAAACACCAGGAGGATCTCCTCTCCAGGCGAATTGAGGCCCTTGTCCTCTGCGACACCGCACGGGAAGTCACCCCAGCCCTCACGAACCTCGACGGGTCCCTTCACACCCTTGCAGTGACTCCAGAATAGCCCGACATACAGGTCTCACTCAAGAGGAACATCAAGGGTCCCAACAGAACTCAAGAGGAACCCCGTGTCCCCCTGCTCCACCCGGTAGCAGGCTTGATTTCCCTGCTTCTTCAGGCATGGATCGTGGACCGTCCCGGCGCAACTCGAGAGCAGGTGCTCTCCACAGGAGTCTCCACAGGAGATCCGGGGGTCGCGCCACCTGTTCTATGCGAACCCAGAGGTCTCTGTCCACTCCATCTGAGCCTGGCGGCCCTGACCCGCCTTGACAGTAACCCCGAAGACTGGCTCCCACCTGGGAGGCATGTGTCTCCACCCTGTGGGAAAGTCTCGAAGGGCCACCCATAGATCCCTGTGTCACCTCGAGGGGAAGCCTGACTCTGTCTCTAGAGCTCGGAGGAAGGCGGAGGTGCACATCTCCACTCAAGAAGAGACCTGACTCCCCTGTGGATCCTCCAGAGGATCTCCACATTCCACGTCTGCAGTGGAGAGAAATTCTCCGTGGCCAGACGTGGACTTAGGACCTGGGACCGACTGCTGAGGAATACCAAGAGGCCCCTGGCAACTCGTTTGGAGCCTGGCCTTCCAGGAGGCCTCAAGGGCGGGTCCCTGGTGTCCAGGCCATAACTCGAGAGGAGCCAGCCGCAACTCGAGAAACACCAGGAGGATCTCCCCTCCACGTGAGATGAGGCCCTTGTCCTCTGAGGCACCTCACGGGAAGTCACCTCATCTCTCACGAATCTCGACAGTCCCTTCACACCCTTGCAGTGACTCCAGAAGTGCCCAACATACAGGTCTCCACTAAAGAGGAACATCGAGGGTCCCCCCAGAACTCAAGAGGAACCCCGTGACCCCTGCCCTGCTCAAAAGCAGGCTTCCTTTCCCTGCTTCTTCAGGGATGGATTTCCGACCATCCCGGCGCAACTCGACAGCAGGCACTCTCCACAAGATTCTCTAGAGGAGCTCCGGGTGTCGCGCCACCTGTTCCACGAGACCCCAGAGGTCTCTGTCCACTGCATCTGAACCTGGAGGCCCTGAGCCGCCTCCACAGTCACCCCGAAGACTGGCTCCCACCTGGGAGGCACGTGTCTGCATCCTGAGGGAATGCCTCGAGGGGCAGCCCATAGACCCCTGTGTGACCACAAGCGGAAGTCTGACCCTGCCTCTAGAGCTCGTGAGGAAGGTGGAGGTGCACGTCTCCACTCAGGAAGAGACCTGACTCCCCTGGGGAGCCTCCAGAGGATCTCCACGGTCCACGTCTGCATTGGAGAGGAATCCTCCGGGGCCAGACGAGGACTTAGGAGCTGGGACCGACTGCCGAGGAAACCCCAGAGGCCCCTGGCCACTCGCTGGGAGCCTGGACTTCCCGGAAGCCTCAGGGGCGGGTTCCTGGGGTCCAGGCCGTAACTCGAGAGGAGGCTGCCACAACTCGAGAAACACCAGGAGGATATCCACTCCAGGCCAGATGAGGCCCTTGTCCTCGGTGGCACCTCACGGGAAGTCACCCCAGCACTCACGAACCTCGATGGGTCCCTTCACACCCTTCCCGAGACTCCAGAAGAGCCCAACATACAGGTCTTCACACAAGAGGAACATCGAGGGTCCCCCCGGAACTCAAGAGGTACCCCGTGTCCCCCTGCTACGCACGGAAGCAGGCTTCCTTTCCCTGCTCTTTCAGCGATGGATGGCCGATCGTCCCATCGCAACTCGAGAGCAGGCGCTCTCCACAGGAGTCTCCAGAGGAGCTCCGTGTGTTGCGCCACCTGTTCCACGAGACCCCAGAGGTCTCTGTCCAATCCATCTGAACCTGTTGGGCCTGAGCCGACTCGACAGTCACACCGAAAACCAGCTCCCACCTGGGAGGCACGTGTCTCGACCCTGTGCAAAAGCCTCGAGGGGCATCCCAGAGGCCCCTGGGTCACCTCGAGGGGAAGCCTGACCCTGCCTCTAGAGTTTGGGAGGGAGGCGGAGGTGCACAGCTCCCATCAAGAAGAGACCTGACTCCCCTGGGGAGCCTCCATAGGATCTCCACGGTCCACGTCTGCAGTGCCGAGGAATCCTCAAGGTCCAGACGAGGACTAAGGAGCCGGGACTGACTGCCAAGGAATCCCCAGAGGCCCCTGGCGACTCACTTGGAGCCAGGCCTTCCCGAAGGTCTCAGGGGCAGTCCCTGGGGTCCAGGTCGTAAGTCAAGGGGAACCTGCCGCAACTCGAGAAACACCAGGAGGATCTCCCCTCCAGGCGAGATGAGGCCCTTGTCCNAGGCCCCTGGCGACTCACTTGGAGCCAGGCCTTCCCGAAGGTCTCAGGGGCAGTCCCTGGGGTCCAGGTCGTAAGTCAAGGGGAACCTGCCGCAACTCGAGAAACACCAGGAGGATCTCCCCTCCAGGCGAGATGAGGCCCTTGTCCTCAGCGGCACCTCAAGGGAAGTCACCCCATCCCTCACAAATCTCGACGGGTCCCTTCACACCCTTGCAGTGACTCCAGAAGAGCCTGACATACAGGTCTCCACTCAAGAGGAACATCGAGGGTCCAACCAGAACTCAAGAGGAACCCCGTGTCCCCCTGCTCCGCATGGAAGCAGGCTTGATTTCCCTGCTTCTTCAGGGATGGATTGCCGACCGTCGCGTCGCAACTCGAGAGCAGGTGCTCTCCACAGGTGTCTCCAAAGAGGTCCGTGGGTTGTGCCACCTGTTCCACGAGAACCCAGAGGTCTCTGTCCACTCCAACTGATCCTGGCGGCCCTGAGCCACCTCAACAGTCACCCCGAAGACTGGCTCCCACCTGGGAGGCATGTGTCTCAACCCTGTGGGAAAGACTCGAGGGGCAGCCCAGAGACCCCTGTGTCACCTCGAGGGGAATCCTGACCCTGCCTCTAGAGGTCGGCAGGAAGGCAGAAGTGCACGTCTCCCCTCAAGAAGAGACCTGACTCCCCTGGAGAGCCTCCAGAGGATCTTCACGGACCACGTCTGCAGTGGCGAGGAATCCTCAGGGCCCAGACGAGGATTTAAGAGACGGGATCAACTGGCAAGTAACCCCAGAAGCCCCCGGCAACTCGCTTGGAACGTGGCCTTCCCGGAGCCCTCAGGGGCGGGTCCCTGGGGTCCAAGGTCGTATTTCGAAGGTAACCTGCTGCAACTCGAGAAACACCAGGAGCATCACCCTCCAGGCGAGATGAGGCCCTTGTCCTCTGCAGCACCTCACGGGAAGACACCCCATCCCTCACGAACCTCGACGGGTCCCTTCACACCCTTGCAGTCACTCCAGAAGAGCCCGACATACAGGTCTCCAATCAAGAGGAACCTCAAGGGTCCCCGGCGAACTCAAGAGGAACCTCGTGTCCCGCTGCTCTGCACGGAAGCAGGCTACCTTGCCCTCCTTCTTCCGGGATGGATTGCCGACCATCCCGTCACAACTCGAGAGCAGTCACTCTCCACAGGAGTCTCCAGAGGAGCTGCGGGGTTCGCGTCACCTATTCCATGAGACCCCAGAGGTCTCTGTCCACTCCATCTGAGCCTGGCGGCCCTGAGCCGCCTCGACAGTCACCCCGAAGACTTGCTCCCACCTCGGAGGCACGTGTCTCAACCCTGTGGGAAAGCCTCGAGGGGCAGCCCGTAGACCCCTGTGTCACCTCGTCGGGAAACCTGACCCTGCATCTAGAGCTCAGGAGGAAGGCGGAGGTGCACGTCTCCCCTCAAGAAGAGACCTGTCTCCACTAGCGAGCCTCCAGATGATCTCCACGGTCCACGTCTGCAGTGGAGAGGAATCCTCAGGGGCCGGACGAGGACTTTGGACCTGGAACCGACTGCCAAGGAATCCCCAGAGGCCCCTGGCAACTCGCATGGAGCCTGGCCTTCCCAGAGACCTCAGGGGCGGTTCCCTGGCATCCAGGTCGTAACTTGAGAGGAACCTGCCGCAACTCGAGAAACATCAGAAGGGTCTCCCCTCCAGGCGAGATGAGGCCCTTGTCCTCTACGGCACCTAATGTGAAGTCACCCCATCACTTTCGAACCTGGACCAGTCCCTTCACACCCTTTTAGTGTCTACAGAATAGCCCGACATACAGGTCTCCACCCAAGAGGAACATCGAGGGTCCCCCCAGAACTCCAGAGGAAACCCGTGTCCCCCTGCTATGCACGAAAGCAGGCTTCCTTTCCCTGGTTTTTCAGGGATGGATTGCCGACCTTCCTGTCGCAACTTGAGAGCAAGTGCTCTCCACAGGAGTCTCCAGATAAACTCAGGGAGTCACGCCACCTGTTCCATGAGACCCCAGAGGTCTCTGTCCACTCCATCTGAAAGTGGCGGCCCTGCGTCGACTCGACTGTCACTCCGAGGATAGGCTCCCACCACGTTGGCATCTGTTTCAACCCTGAGGAAAGCCTCGAGGTGAAGCCCCAGATCGCTGTGTCAACTCAACGGGAAGTCTGACCATGCAGCTACAGCTCGGGAGGAAAGCGGAGGTGCAAGTCTCCACTGGAGACGAGACCTGACTCCATTGGTGAGCCTCCAGAGAATCAACACGGTCCAAGTAAGCAGTGGAGAGAATCCTCAGGCTCGAGACGAGGACTCAAGCGCAGGCCCTCACTGCCAAGAAATCCCCTGAGGCCCCTGGCAACTCGCGTGGAGCCTGGCCTTTCCGGTGGGCACAGGGTAGGGTTGCTGGGGTGCAAGTCATAAGTGGAAAGAAACCTGCCCCAACTTGAGAAACACCAGGAGGATCTCCCCTACAGGCGAGATGAGGCCCTTGTCCTCTGCGGCACCTCACGGGAAGTCACCCCATCCCTCAGGAACCTCGACGGGTCACTTAACACCTTTGCAGTGACTCCAGAAGGGCCCGACATACAGGTCTCCACTCAAGAGGAACATCGAGGGACCCCCAGAACTCAAGAGGAACCTCGTGTCCCCCTGCTCTGCACGGAAGAAGGCTTCCGTTCCCTTCTTCTTCAGGGATGGATTGCCGACCGTCCCTTCGCAACTTGGGAGCAGGCGCTCTCCACAGGAGTGTCCAGAGGAATTCCAGTGGTTGTGCCACCTGTTCCACGAGACCCCAGAGGTCTCTGTCCAATCCATCTGAACCTGTTGGGCCTGAGCCGACTCGACAGTCACACCGAAAACCAGCTCCCACCTGGGAGGCACGTGTCTCGACCCTGTGAAAAAGCCTCGAGGGGCATCCCAGAGGCCCCTGGGTCACCTCGAGGGGAAGCCTGACCCTGCCTCTAGAGTTTGGGAGGGAGGCGGAGGTGCACAGCTCCCATCAAGAAGAGACCTGACTCCCCTGGGGAGCCTCCATAGGATCTCCACGGTCCACGTCTGCAGTGCCGAGGAATCCTCAAGGTCCAGACGAGGACTAAGGAGCCGGGACTGACTGCCAAGGAATCCCCAGAGGCCCCTGGCGACTCACTTGGAGCCAGGCCTTCCCGAAGGTCTCAGGGGCAGTCCCTGGGGTCCAGGTCGTAAGTCAAGGGGAACCTGCCGCAACTCGAGAAACACCAGGAGGATCTCCCCTCCAGGCGAGATGAGGCCCTTGTCCTCAGCGGCACCTCAAGGGAAGTCACCCCATCCCTCACAAATCTCGACGGGTCCCTTCACACCCTTGCAGTGACTCCAGAAGAGCCTGACATACAGGTCTCCACTCAAGAGGAACATCGAGGGTCCAACCAGAACTCAAGAGGAACCCCGTGTCCCCCTGCTCCGCATGGAAGCAGGCTTGATTTCCCTGCTTCTTCAGGGATGGATTGCCGACCGTCGCGTCGCAACTCGAGAGCAGGTGCTCTCCACAGGTGTCTCCAAAGAGGTCCGTGGGTTGTGCCACCTGTTCCACGAGAACCCAGAGGTCTCTGTCCACTCCAACTGATCCTGGCGGCCCTGAGCCACCTCAACAGTCACCCCGAAGACTGGCTCCCACCTGGGAGGCATGTGTCTCAACCCTGTGGGAAAGACTCGAGGGGCAGCCCAGAGACCCCTGTGTCACCTCGAGGGGAATCCTGACCCTGCCTCTAGAGGTCGGCAGGAAGGCAGAAGTGCACGTCTCCCCTCAAGAAGAGACCTGACTCCCCTGGAGAGCCTCCAGAGGATCTTCACGGACCACGTCTGCAGTGGCGAGGAATCCTCAGGGCCCAGACGAGGATTTAAGAGACGGGATCAACTGGCAAGTAACCCCAGAAGCCCCCGGCAACTCGCTTGGAACGTGGCCTTCCCGGAGCCCTCAGGGGCGGGTCCCTGGGGTCCAAGGTCGTATTTCGAAGGTAACCTGCTGCAACTCGAGAAACACCAGGAGCATCACCCTCCAGGCGAGATGAGGCCTTTGTCCTCTGCAGCACCTCACGGGAAGACACCCCATCCCTCACGAACCTCGACGGGTCCCTTCACACCCTTGCAGTCACTCCAGAAGAGCCCGACATACAGGTCTCCAATCAAGAGGAACCTCAAGGGTCCCCGGCGAACTCAAGAGGAACCTCGTGTCCCGCTGCTCCGCACGGAAGCAGGCTACCTTGCCCTCCTTCTTCCGGGATGGATTGCCGACCATCCCGTCACAATTCGAGAGCAGTCACTCTCCACAGGAGTCTCCAGAGGAGCTGCGGGGTTCGCGTCACCTATTCCACGAGACCCCAGAGGTCTCTGTCCACTCCATCTGAGCCTGGCGGCCCTGAGCCGCCTCGACAGTCACCCCGAAGACTTGCTCCCACCTCGGAGGCACGTGTCTCAACCCTGTGGGAAAGCCTCGATAGGCAGCCCATAACTCCCTGTGTCACCTCGACGGGAAGCCTGACCCTGCCCCTAGAGCTCGGGAGGAAGGCAGAGGAGCACGTCCCCAATCAAGAAACCTGACTTCCCTGGGGAGCCTCCAGAGGATCTCCACGGTCCACTCTGCAGTGGAGAGGAATCCTCAGGGGCCAGACGAGGACTTAGGAGCTGGAACCGACTGCCAAGGAATCCTCAGAGGCACCTGGCAACTGGCTTTGAGCCTGGCCTTCCCGGGGGCTCAGGGGCGGTCCCTGGGTCCAGGTAGTAACTCGAGGGGAACCTGCCGCAACTCGAGAAACACCAGGAGGATCTCCCCTCCAGGCGAGATGAGGCGCTTGTCCTCTGCCCCACCTCATGGGAAGTCACCGAATCCCTCACGAACCTCGACGGGTCCCTTCACACCCTTGCAATGACTCCAGAAGTGCCCGACATACAGGTCTCCACTCAAGAGGAACATCGAGGGCCCCCCAGAACTCAAGAGGAACCCCGTGTCCCCCTGCTCCGCACGGAATCAGGCTTCGTTTCCCTGCTTCTTCAAGGATGGATTGCCGACCGTCCCGTCGCAACTCAAGAGCAGGCGCTCTCCACAGGGGTCTCCAGAGGAGGTCCGGGGGTGGGGCCACCTGTTCCACGAGATCCCAGACGTCTCTGTCCAGTCAATCTGAAACTGGCGGCCCTGAGCCGCCTCGATAGTCATCCCGAAGACTTGCTCCCTCCTGGGTGGCACGTGTCTCAACCCTGTGGGAAAGCCTCAAGGGGCAGCCAATAGACCCCTCTGTCCCCTCGACGGGAAGCCTGACCCTGCATCTGGAGCTCGGGAGGAAGGCAGAGGTGCACGTCTCCACTCAAGAAGAGACCTCACTCCCATGGCAAGCCTCCAGAAGATCTCAACGGTCCACGTCTGCAGTGGAGAGGAATCCTCAGGCGCCAGACGAGGACTTAAGACCTGGAATCGACTGCCAAGGAATCCCCAGAGGCCCCTGGCAACTCGCTTGGAGCCTGCCCTTCCGGGAGGCCTCAGGGGCGGGTCCATAGGGTCCAGTTCGTAACTCGAGAGGAACCTGCCGCAAATCGAGAAACACCAAGAGGATCTCCCCTCCAGGCGAGATGAGGCCCTTGTCCTCTGCGGCACCTCATGGGAAGTAACCCAATCCCTCACGAACCTCGACAGGTTGCTTCACACCCTTGCAGTGACTCCAGAAGAGCCCGACATACAGGTCTCCACTCAAGAGGAACATTGAGGGTCCTTCCAGAACTCAAGAGGAATCCCGTGTCCCCCTTCTCTGCACGAAAGCAGGTTTCCTTTCCCTGCTTCTTCAGGGATGAATGGCCGACTGTCGCGTCGCAACTCGAGAGCAGGTGCTCTCCACAGCAGTCTCCAGAGGAACTCCGGAGGTTGCGCCACCTGTTCCACAATTCCCCAGAGGTCTCTGTCTTCCTCATCTGAACCTGGCAGCCCTGAGCCGCCTCGACACTCACCCCGAAGACTGGCTCCCACTTAGGTGGCACGTGTCTCAACCCTGTGGGAAAGCCTCGAGGGGCAGCCCATAGACCCCTGTGTCACCTCGTCGGGAAACCTGACCCTGCATCTAGAGCTCAGGAGGAAGGCGGAGGTGCACGTCTCCCCTCAAGAAGAGACCTGTCTCCCCTAGGGAGCATCCAGATGATCTCCACGGTCCACGTCTGCAGTGGAGAGGAATCCTCAGTGGCCGGACGAGGACTTTGGACCTGGAACCGACTGCCAAGGAATCCCCAGAGGCCCCTGGCAACTCGCGTGGAGCCTGGCCTTCCCGGAGACCTCAGGGGCGGTTCCCTGTGGTCCAGGTCGTAACTCGAGAGGAACCTGCCGCAACTCGAGAAACATCAGGAGGGTCTCCCCTCCAGGCGAGATGAGGCCCTTGTCCTCTACGGCACCTAATGTGAAGTCACCCCATCACTTTCGAACCTGGACCAGTCCCTTCACACCCTTTTAGTGTCTACAGAATAGCCCGACATACAGGTCTCCACCCAAGAGGAACATCGAGGGTCCCCCCAGAACTCCAGAGGAAACCCGTGTCCTCCTGCAATGCACGAAAGCAGGCTTCCTTTCCCTGGTTTTTCAGGGATGGATTGCCGACCTTCCCGTCGCAACTTGAGAGCAAGTGCTCTCCACAGGAGTCTCCAGATAAACTCAGGGAGTCACGCCACCTGTTCCATGAGACCCCAGAGGTCTCTGTCCACTCCATCTGAAAGTGGCGGCCCTGCGTCGACTCGACTGTCACTCCGAGGATAGGCTCCCACCACGTTGGCATCTGTTTCAACCCTGAGGAAAGCCTCGAGGTGAAGCCCCAGATCGCTGTGTCAACTCAACGGGAAGTCTGACCATGCAGCTACAGCTCGGGAGGAAAGCGGAGGTGCAAGTCTCCACTGGAGACGAGACCTGACTCCATTGGTGAGCCTCCAGAGAATCAACACGGTCCAAGTAAGCAGTGGAGAGAATCCTCAGGCTCGAGACGAGGACTCAAGCGCAGGCCCTCACTGCCAAGAAATCCCCTGAGGCCCCTGGCAACTCGCGTGGAGCCTGGCCTTTCCGGTGGGCACAGGGTAGGGTTGCTGGGGTGCAAGTCATAAGTGGAAAGAAACCTGCCCCAACTTGAGAAACACCAGGAGGATCTCCCCTACAGGCGAGATGAGGCCCTTGTCCTCTGCGGCACCTCACGGGAAGTCACCCCATCCCTCAGGAACCTCGACGGGTCACTTAACACCTTTGCAGTGACTCCAGAAGGGCCCGACATACAGGTCTCCACTCAAGAGGAACATCGAGGGACCCCCAGAACTCAAGAGGAACCTCGTGTCCCCCTGCTCTGCACGGAAGAAGGCTTCCGTTCCCTTCTTCTTCAGGGATGGATTGCCGACCGTCCCTTCGCAACTTGGGAGCAGGCGCTCTCCACAGGAGTGTCCAGAGGAATTCCAGTGGTTGTGCCACCTGTTCCACGAGACCCCAGAGGTCTCTGTCCAATCCATCTGAACCTGTTGGGCCTGAGCCGACTCGACAGTCACACCGAAAACCAGCTCCCACCTGGGAGGCACGTGTCTCGACCCTGTGAAAAAGCCTCGAGGGGCATCCCAGAGGCCCCTGGGTCACCTCGAGGGGAAGCCTGACCCTGCCTCTAGAGTTTGGGAGGGAGGCGGAGGTGCACAGCTCCCATCAAGAAGAGACCTGACTCCCCTGGGGAGCCTCCATAGGATCTCCACGGTCCACGTCTGCAGTGCCGAGGAATCCTCAAGGTCCAGACGAGGACTAAGGAGCCGGGACTGACTGCCAAGGAATCCCCAGAGGCCCCTGGCGACTCACTTGGAGCCAGGCCTTCCCGAAGGTCTCAGGGGCAGTCCCTGGGGTCCAGGTCGTAAGTCAAGGGGAACCTGCCGCAACTCGAGAAACACCAGGAGGATCTCCCCTCCAGGCGAGATGAGGCCCTTGTCCTCAGCGGCACCTCAAGGGAAGTCACCCCATCCCTCACAAATCTCGACGGGTCCCTTCACACCCTTGCAGTGACTCCAGAAGAGCCTGACATACAGGTCTCCACTCAAGAGGAACATCGAGGGTCCAACCAGAACTCAAGAGGAACCCCGTGTCCCCCTGCTCCGCATGGAAGCAGGCTTGATTTCCCTGCTTCTTCAGGGATGGATTGCCGACCGTCGCGTCGCAACTCGAGAGCAGGTGCTCTCCACAGGTGTCTCCAAAGAGGTCCGTGGGTTGTGCCACCTGTTCCACGAGAACCCAGAGGTCTCTGTCCACTCCAACTGATCCTGGCGGCCCTGAGCCACCTCAACAGTCACCCCGAAGACTGGCTCCCACCTGGGAGGCATGTGTCTCAACCCTGTGGGAAAGACTCGAGGGGCAGCCCAGAGACCCCTGTGTCACCTCGAGGGGAATCCTGACCCTGCCTCTAGAGGTCGGCAGGAAGGCAGAAGTGCACGTCTCCCCTCAAGAAGAGACCTGACTCCCCTGGAGAGCCTCCAGAGGATCTTCACGGACCACGTCTGCAGTGGCGAGGAATCCTCAGGGCCCAGACGAGGATTTAAGAGACGGGATCAACTGGCAAGTAACCCCAGAAGCCCCCGGCAACTCGCTTGGAACGTGGCCTTCCCGGAGCCCTCAGGGGCGGGTCCCTGGGGTCCAAGGTCGTATTTCGAAGGTAACCTGCTGCAACTCGAGAAACACCAGGAGCATCACCCTCCAGGCGAGATGAGGCCCTTGTCCTCTGCAGCACCTCACGGGAAGACACCCCATCCCTCACGAACCTCGACGGGTCCCTTCACACCCTTGCAGTCACTCCAGAAGAGCCCGACATACAGGTCTCCAATCAAGAGGAACCTCAAGGGTCCCCGGCGAACTCAAGAGGAACCTCGTGTCCCGCTGCTCTGCACGGAAGCAGGCTACCTTGCCCTCCTTCTTCCGGGATGGATTGCCGACCATCCCGTCACAACTCGAGAGCAGTCACTCTCCACAGGAGTCTCCAGAGGAGCTGCGGGGTTCGCGTCACCTATTCCATGAGACCCCAGAGGTCTCTGTCCACTCCATCTGAGCCTGGCGGCCCTGAGCCGCCTCGACAGTCACCCCGAAGACTTGCTCCCACCTCGGAGGCACGTGTCTCAACCCTGTGGGAAAGCCTCGAGGGGCAGCCCGTAGACCCCTGTGTCACCTCGTCGGGAAACCTGACCCTGCATCTAGAGCTCAGGAGGAAGGCGGAGGTGCACGTCTCCCCTCAAGAAGAGACCTGTCTCCACTAGCGAGCCTCCAGATGATCTCCACGGTCCACGTCTGCAGTGGAGAGGAATCCTCAGGGGCCGGACGAGGACTTTGGACCTGGAACCGACTGCCAAGGAATCCCCAGAGGCCCCTGGCAACTCGCATGGAGCCTGGCCTTCCCAGAGACCTCAGGGGCGGTTCCCTGGCATCCAGGTCGTAACTTGAGAGGAACCTGCCGCAACTCGAGAAACATCAGAAGGGTCTCCCCTCCAGGCGAGATGAGGCCCTTGTCCTCTACGGCACCTAATGTGAAGTCACCCCATCACTTTCGAACCTGGACCAGTCCCTTCACACCCTTTTAGTGTCTACAGAATAGCCCGACATACAGGTCTCCACCCAAGAGGAACATCGAGGGTCCCCCCAGAACTCCAGAGGAAACCCGTGTCCCCCTGCTATGCACGAAAGCAGGCTTCCTTTCCCTGGTTTTTCAGGGATGGATTGCCGACCTTCCTGTCGCAACTTGAGAGCAAGTGCTCTCCACAGGAGTCTCCAGATAAACTCAGGGAGTCACGCCACCTGTTCCATGAGACCCCAGAGGTCTCTGTCCACTCCATCTGAGCCTGGCGGCCCTGAGCCGCCTCGACAGTCACCCCGAAGACTTGCTCCCACCTCGGAGGCACGTGTCTCAACCCTGTGGGAAAGCCTCGAGGGGCAGCCCGTAGACCCCTGTGTCACCTCGTCGGGAAACCTGACCCTGCATCTAGAGCTCAGGAGGAAGGCGGAGGTGCACGTCTCCCCTCAAGAAGAGACCTGTCTCCACTAGCGAGCCTCCAGATGATCTCCACGGTCCACGTCTGCAGTGGAGAGGAATCCTCAGGGGCCGGACGAGGACTTTGGACCTGGAACCGACTGCCAAGGAATCCCCAGAGGCCCCTGGCAACTCGCATGGAGCCTGGCCTTCCCAGAGACCTCAGGGGCGGTTCCCTGGCATCCAGGTCGTAACTTGAGAGGAACCTGCCGCAACTCGAGAAACATCAGAAGGGTCTCCCCTCCAGGCGAGATGAGGCCCTTGTCCTCTACGGCACCTAATGTGAAGTCACCCCATCACTTTCGAACCTGGACCAGTCCCTTCACACCCTTTTAGTGTCTACAGAATAGCCCGACATACAGGTCTCCACCCAAGAGGAACATCGAGGGTCCCCCCAGAACTCCAGAGGAAACCCGTGTCCCCCTGCTATGCACGAAAGCAGGCTTCCTTTCCCTGGTTTTTCAGGGATGGATTGCCGACCTTCCTGTCGCAACTTGAGAGCAAGTGCTCTCCACAGGAGTCTCCAGATAAACTCAGGGAGTCACGCCACCTGTTCCATGAGACCCCAGAGGTCTCTGTCCACTCCATCTGAAAGTGGCGGCCCTGCGTCGACTCGACTGTCACTCCGAGGATAGGCTCCCACCACGTTGGCATCTGTTTCAACCCTGAGGAAAGCCTCGAGGTGAAGCCCCAGATCGCTGTGTCAACTCAACGGGAAGTCTGACCATGCAGCTACAGCTCGGGAGGAAAGCGGAGGTGCAAGTCTCCACTGGAGACGAGACCTGACTCCATTGGTGAGCCTCCAGAGAATCAACACGGTCCAAGTAAGCAGTGGAGAGAATCCTCAGGCTCGAGACGAGGACTCAAGCGCAGGCCCTCACTGCCAAGAAATCCCCTGAGGCCCCTGGCAACTCGCGTGGAGCCTGGCCTTTCCGGTGGGCACAGGGTAGGGTTGCTGGGGTGCAAGTCATAAGTGGAAAGAAACCTGCCCCAACTTGAGAAACACCAGGAGGATCTCCCCTACAGGCGAGATGAGGCCCTTGTCCTCTGCGGCACCTCACGGGAAGTCACCCCATCCCTCAGGAACCTCGACGGGTCACTTAACACCTTTGCAGTGACTCCAGAAGGGCCCGACATACAGGTCTCCACTCAAGAGGAACATCGAGGGACCCCCAGAACTCAAGAGGAACCTCGTGTCCCCCTGCTCTGCACGGAAGAAGGCTTCCGTTCCCTTCTTCTTCAGGGATGGATTGCCGACCGTCCCTTCGCAACTTGGGAGCAGGCGCTCTCCACAGGAGTGTCCAGAGGAATTCCAGTGGTTGTGCCACCTGTTCCACGAGACCCCAGAGGTCTCTGTCTACTCCATCTGAACCTCGCGGACCGGAGCCGCCCTGACAGTGACCCTGAAGACTGGCTCACACCTGGGTGGCACGTGTCTCAACCCTGTGGGAAAGCCTCGAGGGGCAGCGCATAGACACCTGTGTCACCTCGACGGGAAGCCTGACCCTGCATCTAGAGCTTGGGAGGAAGGCAGAGGTGCACGTCTCCATTTAAGAAGAGACCAGACTCCCCTGGGGAGCCTCCAAAGGATCTCCACGGTCCACGTCTGCAGTGGAGAGGAATCCTCAGGGGCCAGAGGAGGACTTAGTAGCTGAAAGCGACAGCCAAGGAATCCCCAGAGGCCCCTGGCAACTCACTTGGAGCCTGGCCTTTCCAGAGGCTTCAGGGGCGGTCCCTGGGGTCCAGGTCTTAACTCGAGAGGAACCTGCCGCAACTCGAAAAACACCAGGAGAATCTCCCCTCCAGGCGAGATGAGGCCCTTGTCCTCCTCGGCATCTCACGTGAAGTCACCCCATCCCTCACGAACCTCGACGGGTCCATTCACACCCTTGCAGTGACTCCAGAATAGCCCGACATACAGGTCTACACTAAAGAGGAATATCGAGGGTCCCACCAGAACTCAAGAGGAACCCCGTGTCCCCCTGCACTGCACTAAAGCAGGCTTCCTTTCCCTGCTTCTTCATGGATGGATTGCCGACCGTCCGGTCGCAACTCGAGAGCAGGCGCTCTCCACAGGATTGTCCAGAGGAACTCCGGGTGTCGCGCCACCTGTTCCATGAGCCCCCCAGTTGTCTCTGTCCACTCCATGGGAATCTGGAGGCCCTGCACCGCCTCGACTGTCACCCCGAGGATTGGCTCCCACCACGTTGGCACGTGTTTCAACCCTGAGGAAAGCCTCGAGGGTAAGCCCCAGATCCCTGTGTCACCTCCACTGGAAGACTGACCCTACAGCTACAGCTCGGGAGGAATGTGGAGGTGAATGTCTCCACTGGAGATGAGACCTGTCTCCATTGGGGAGCCTCTAGAGAATCCCCATGGTCCAAGTAAGAAGTGGAGGGAATCCTCAGGCTCCAGAGGAGGACTTAGGTGCAGATCCCCACTGCCAAGAAATCCCCAGAGGCCCCTGGCAACTGGCGTGGAATCTGGCCTTTCCGGAGGGTGCAGGGGCGGGTCCCTTGTGTGCACGTCATAAGCTGGCAAAATCCTGCTGCAACTCGAGAAACACCAGGAGGATCTCCCGTCCAGGCGAGATGAGGCCCTTGTCCTCTGTGACACCTCACAGGAAGTCACCCCATCCCTCACGAACCTCGACGGGTTCCTTCACACCCTTGAAGTGACTCCAGAATAAACTGACATACAGGTCTCCACTCAAGAGGAACCTCGAGAGTCCCACAAGAACTTAAGAGGAACTCCGTGTCCCCCTGCTCCGCACAGAAGCAGGCTTTCTTTCCCTGCTTCTACAGGGATGGATCACCGGCCGTCCCGTCGCAACTCAAGAGCAGGCGCTAACCACAGGAGTCTCCTCAGGAACTCCGGCGGTCGGGCAACCTGTTCCACGAGACCTCAGAGGTCTCTGCCCACTCCGTCTGAACATGGCGGCCCAGAGCCTCCTCGAGAGTCACCCCGAATACTGGCTCCCACCTGGAAGGTACGTGTCCTGTCTCTTANAACTCCGGCGGTCGGGCAACCTGTTCCACGAGACCTCAGAGGTCTCTGCCCACTCCGTCTGAACATGGCGGCCCAGAGCCGCCTCGAAAGTCACCCCGAATACTGGCTCCCACCTGGAAGGTACGTGTCTCAACCCTGTGGGAAAGCCTCGAGGGGCAGCACATAGACCACTGTGTCACCTCGAGGGGAAGCCTGACCCTGCCTCTAGAGCTCGGGAGGAAGGCGAAGGTGCACGTCTCTACTCAAGAAGAGACCTTACTCCCCTGAGGAGCCTCCAGAGGATCTCCACGGTCCACGTCTGCAGTGGAGAATAATCCTTAGGGGCCAGACGAGGACTTAGGAGCTGGGACCGACTGCCAAGGAGTCCCCAGAGGCCCCTCGTGACTCGCTTGGAGGCTGGCCTTCCCGGAGGCCTCAGGGGAGGGTCCCTGGGGTACAGGCCGTAACTCGAGAGGAGCCTGCCGCAACTCGAGAAACACCAGGANGCTCTGATTTGATGAGAGCAGCCGTCAGTCTCTGCAGCGGGCTGTGAACAATCTTACCACGTGGTCCCCCAGGGGGCAGGGGATGCTGATCTTGGGTGGCAGGCAGCTGCATTGAACCATTTCTCATAAAGTCTGCTGTTCAGCTCCAGCTTCAGATGATTTTCAGATAGAAGCAAAGCAAAGTCTAAAACTGGTTAAATGTTTTCTTATTCTCCCTCCCACAGGTATCTGCATGTTCATACTAGAGCTTGAGCCAGTGCTGTGTGGATCCAAAGACCAGCCTGAGGGACCCACAGCATCAGATGCTGCTGAAGGAGAGAATGGGGACTGTTTGAGGCAGAAAAGTCCCTCCCCTGCCACTGGGTCACATGATACCTCAGAGGTCTGTCCCACACATGTGGTTTGTCAACCCCAGAGTCCGAGACCCACAGTGGGACATCCATTCATCCACTGGGAGAAGAACTACACTGTCTGTGTCGCTCAATTAAAGCATCAGTGTTCAAGGTTAACACCATGACCCCTTCAGTTCGTGCCAGGCAAGCCATTTCTGCACATATATCTAATTCCTTTTCCCAACCTAAATTGTTTTTAAAAGATGGAAGCATTTGAATTCTTTTTAAGGCAATAAAGTTGAAAGTAGCAATTCTTTACCAAGCTGATAAGAGCTGCTGGGTGCAATTTGTATTCTTTTTTTATGAGCCTGACTTTTGGGAGAATGAAATAGGAAGAAAAATGTCTTCTTTTTAGTTCTGGAGACAAGAACCACTTCTTCCTCGGGGTGTTGGGGAGGAGTTCCCTGGCACAGGAGTTGTCAGAAAACAAGTCACTGATTCGTGACACAGGAAACCCAGGAAACATCCTGTGCTGGGGTGGAAACAGGGGCTGGGGAGCTGGGGTATCAATAGCTGCTCATCTTGGTGCTCAGCTTGGGATTCTGGATCCCCTGAAAATGATTCAGAGTTCATGCGCGGGGTTCCACAGTCTTGGGGAATAAGGAAGAGAGGGTATGGCAAATTCAGTGAAAAGAAGCAGGAGGAATCTATTTCTTTTAGAATCCACAGTAGAAATTGCTTCACAGCCTTTGAGATGGTTTCTTACCAAGTACAAAGCCTATGTACAATTGGAACCCAGACCCAGGTACGGTCGGGAGCGTAGGAGTCCTCTGAGCCCAACAGTGAAGTCGTGACGCTTTGCATTGAGCTGCTAGAGGGAGTACTGAATAGATGCAGCAGCCAAATACACATGTGTTTCATCCCTAGCGATGTGGCCTGGCTGCCCACCTTCCACCACTGCTACCTGCACAGAGAACCTGGAAAGGCACTACCCATGAGATGGCACCATTTGGGGAGAAAACTCTCTGAACACAAGGCTTCCAAGCTCAGTACCTGGAGGAGAAGAAACATTGAAGGAATTTACCACCAACTACATCCTGCAACCTGCCTTAATCTGAGGCACCCCACTGGTTTAATCTAATCATCTTGGTAATGGGCATGACCTTGACCCCCAGGACAGTTTTAAACCTTAAACTCCCCAAATACTATTTCCATGCATGTGTGCATATATATACACAACACACACACACAAATAACTGTATTTCATTCACTTTGTGGGAGGAAGATGGGACACAAACAAAAAGGATTAATATTAATGTATCAACAAACATAAAATGTCCAACACAGGCATTACGATAGCTCTCTGAAATTCTTGCCTCAAATCCACACTCATCTTTCCATGACCAGATTTTTTTTGATGAACTGTTGCTGCTGCTGCTAAGTCACTTCAGTCGTGTCCGACTCTGTGCAACCCCACAGACAGCAGCCCACCAGGCTCCCCCGTCCCTGGGATTCTCCAGGCAAGAACACTGGAGTAGACTGCCATTTCCTTCTCCAATGCATGAAAGTGAAAAGTGAAAGCGAAGTCACTCAGTCATGTCTGACTCTTAGCGACCCCATGGACTGCAGCTGACCAGGCTCCTCTGTCCATGGGATTTTCCAGGCAAGAGTGCTGGAGTTGGGTGCCACTGCCTTCTCCTATGACATGCTTATTCTAAAATGTAAACCTCAACTACATTGTCAGTAATCCTTGCAACAACCATGGAAGGTGATCAATTATAATAGCATCTTAATAGAAGAAGAAAGCGAAGTCTACAAACTATTAACAGTTTATAGCTAAATGGTCAGCTCTTTGGAGTCACAGGCAGGAATGACATCATCTCTGCCCAGGAGGGAGAGCCCAAGTGCACAGCCCAAATCACAACAGCACAAGACAGCCTGTTCCCATGTCTTGAGTAGACATCAGTCCTAACAGACTCAAAGGACCAGGAGGCTCAGGAACGGCTCACCCCCTCCCTGAGCAGTCATTCAGGGTGGACGCAACTCATCTCGACTCTGTCCTCCCTGGTCCCGGTCGGCTGTGGCCCAGGGAAGGGCCAAGGGCTGGCTAGTGCCCAGCTAGCAGTACAAGGCCCAGGGGAAGGCCACCAGCAGAAGTGAGAAGCTTCAGGCTAGAAAGCAATTCATTTCACAGGCCTCCTGAAGAAAGAGCAGGGCATGATGGAGGCCCCCGGGAGAAAAACAGGATTCCCTGACTTGTCCACATTGTGGATTAATGAGATCAGTGGGATGGAGAAGTCAAAGAGGAGGTGTCATCCTCAGGAGGAGCCATGAGGTGAGAGGAAGACAAGAGCGGAATCCACACGCCCATCTGGCAAGCATGTCCAGGGAAGCTACGAGGCACCAGGGGCCATGAAGGACGCTGCACATGGAGATAAGACAGTCTCAGGCTCCACCGTCAAGCAAAACGAGCTGGCAGGGAGAGACAAACCCAGACAGAGAGAATTCCACTAGACCAGAGGATAACGTGCAGTGATGAAGATGTTTCCAGAAAATCAAGAACCAGATACTAAATCCTGCCTCTGGCAAGTGGAAGCCCCCATGCTGGGGGCGGGTCCTGGTGGGATGGGAGGGTCTTTCAGTCTAAGGAGACAACATGTGCAAGCCTGGAGGTGAAATGGGGCATTCAGTTAGTAGAGCATGGTGGTTGAGCCATATTTTCATATTTTATGAATAAGGATGTGGTTCTAAAGTAATTAGAAGAGATAAAAATCAGTTATAATCAAAAGTAGCCATGGAGGTTTCTTAGCTCATGGATGAAGTATAGTATAGAAAAATACAATTGTGTAAAGAACCCTATACCCAATCCTCTTTTACTAACCAATGTTTCTCTATGGCAGCCCTCAATTAAAGCTTCATTTCCTTCTCTGGGTGGCTCAAATGGTAAAGAATCTGCCTACAATGCAGGAAACCCAGGTTCGATCCAGGGCCAAGAAAATCCCCTGTAGAAGGGAATGGCAACCCACTCCAGTATCCTTACCCGGAGAATCCCATGGAGAGAGGAGCCTGGTGGGCTACATAGTCCATGGGGTTGCAAAGAGTCGAACAAGTCTGTGCAACCATCACTTTCGCTTTCTATCGCTTTCTTCCCCTGAGTGTGCTCACTAACTCATCACTCACCTGCCCAGCCCTGTGATGTCATGTACCTTGCCCTTGCCTATCACATCACGGAGCTATCCAAATGTCCTGACCAGAATCTCTTCTGGCCATGCAAGTTAGGAGGGGAGACATATGGTTAGAGCTGCATTCCAGAAAGGTCAGACCGGCCCTGCGGAGAGGCACCTGAGACCACATACCCACTCTTTCCAGTAGTTTCTTTCTTACTATGTGCAGCTTCACCATGCCCATGGTCTGTTGGTGAGGCAGTCATGGCATCATCTGGCTCCAGTACCTCTCAACTGTAGTTAACTGTGCGTGTGAACCATCCTCACTGATGGCCACACTGGGGCCCATTATCAGGGGTGGAAGGGCTCGCAGCACAGACCGTGAGTTATGAGCTGAAATACTGCCAGGCTCCCGTCAGCAGGGCCTTATGCTATGCAGTCACATCTGGCCTTAACACTGTGAACTGGGAGCTTCCAGATTGTGGTCTACTAAATGGAAAAGGCTTAGGAGACGACAAAAGTTCTCCTATTTAAAAAAAAAATCTACATTGAGAAAGTTTGAGATATAGTGTATTTACATCCCTACCTTGAAGAACCACAAAGGCATTCACAGAAATGTTCTCAGAATGCTATGCGCTGAACTGTGGCCTCTCCATATTTATATGTGGAAGCCCTTCAAAATGCAACTATACGAGGTCGGCCAAAAAGTTCATTTGGGGTTTTCCATCACATGCTATGGAAAAAAATGAACGAATGTTTTGGTCAACCCAATATTTAGACGCAAGGTCTCTCAAGGGTTAAATTAAAATGACGCCAGTAAAATGGGCCTAATCCAGTTTGTCTGGTGTCCACTTATAACAAAGAGTAAGAAACACCAAGGGCGCAAGCTCACACAGAACAGGCCAAGCAAGGGTGAAGAAAGAAGGCAAAACTGACTACACGACAGGAAGGGAGACCTCGGGGGAAGGCAGCCCTGCAGCTTTATCCTGCACTTCAAGCCTCTGAAACTCTGAGACATTATGAAAACGCCAGTCCCTACTAATCCAAGCAGTGAACTATGACTAGAGTATTTTCTTGCTTGTACCATTTTAGCTTTCCTTACCTTAGGAATTACTGTGATTTGTATTTATTTGTACAAGTTTGATAATATATTTGTCCAAATGCTCAGTCATAGAACAGTCTTTCAGTTNGGTCGTTTGGCTATAGTCATCCCAGCACTGGAGACTATAATCTATTAGGCCTTGGAGTCAAAATGGTAGCCTCCAGGAGAGCTTACAGAGATTCTCCCAGATTAGCAGGTGGATGTGGCCCAGGGTCCTATGGAGTCACTGCTTTTCCCTTGGGTCTTGTATGCAAGAAATTGCAAGGACTCTATAACAGAGGAGATTTTCTGTTTTTCCAATACTGTGGAATTCCTATATCAAGCCCTCTGACACTCAGGCCTAATGCTCGAGGGCTTAACCTGAAGCCTGATCCCCAGGCTGGATAGTTTGACAGGGTGTCAGACCTTTAAATTCTGAGGGATCACTTCACTTCATATGCTCAGTTGGGTCCAACTCTTGGCTACCCCATGGACTGACGCATGCCAAGCCTCCCTGTCCATCACCAGCTCTTGAAGCATGCTTAAACTCATGTCCATTGAGTCAGTGATGCTATCCAACCTGCCTTCAATCTTTCTCAGCGTCAGGGTCTTTCCATGTGAGTCAGTTCTTCCCATCAGGTGGCCAAAGGATTGGAGAATCAGCTTCAGAATTGGGCCTTTCAAGGAATATTTAGGCCTGATTTCTTTTAGGATATACTAGTTTGATCTCCTTGCAGTCCAAGGCACTCTCAGGAGTTCTCTCCAACATCACTGTACAAAAGCATCAATTCTTCAACTCTCAGCTTTATGATCCAAGTCTCACATCCATACGCAACTACTGGAAAAACAATAGCTTTGACCAGACAGATGTTTGTCAGCAAANAGCGTTTCTCATGATGTACTCTGCATATAAGTTAAATAAGCAGGGTGACAATATACAGCCTTGATGTACTCCTTTTCCTATTTGGAACCAGTCTGTTGTTCCATGTCCAGTTCTAACTGTTGCTTCCTGACCTGCATACAGATTTCTCAAGAGGCAGGTCAGGTGGTCAGGTATTCCATCTCTTTCAGAATTTCCCACAGTTTATTGTGATCCACACAGTCAAAGGCTTTGGCATAGTCAATAAATCAGAAATAGATGTTTTTCTGGAACTCTCTTGCTTTTTCCATGATCCATGGCATCACTGACTCGATGGACACGAGTCTAAGTGAACTCCGGGAGATGGTGATGGACAGGGAGGCCTGGCGTGCTGCAATTCATGGAGTTGCAAAGAGTTGGACACGACTGAGCGACTGAACTGAACTGAACTGAACCTACTGAATCAGAAGCTCCCTGGGGAAATGTAGTAGCCGACTCCAGCTCCCTCTGGCATCCTGTTCAACCAAAGGGGAGGAAGACACTGACTGAGGAGTACTGATGGAGTCCCTGGCCCAGGGGCACACGTTCACTGAAACCCTGAGGCCTGCTCATAGGCCCATAGAACGCTGCTGCTCCTGCACTCCTGACCACTCCGTTACTATAAGACTATTCACTGCGGTTTCTTTTACCCAGTACTGTGTCTACCTTTCAACAGAAAAATTGCTAGACATACTGAAAGGCAAAAACAAGCCAATTTGAGGTGACTAAACAAACGTCAGAACCAGAAAGAGGTATGGAAGGAATGTTGGAATTATTGGACAAGGAATTTTTAAATACTATGATGATATGCTAAGGATTTTAATGAAAGGTAGACAACTTGAAGGAACCCATGGATAATGTAAGCAGAGAGATGAAAATTCTAAGAATTGAACACAAATGCTAAAAATCAAATACATGGTAACAGATGAAGAATTCTGTACTAGACACAGCTAAGGAGAGAATCCTTAGCTTACAGATACAGCAGAAAAAACTAACAAAACTGAAAAAAAAAAGAAAACAGAATATTCAAGAAATGGGAAACAATGACAAAAGGTTTAACATTTGTGAAATGGGAATACCAGAAAGAAAAGAAACAGAGAAAGGATCAGAAGCAATATTTGAAGCCATAATGACTAAGAATTTTTCCAAATTAATATGCACTAAACCACAGGTCTAGGAAGCTCAGAGAATACCAAACAGAATAAATACCAAAAACAAAGAACAAAACCCTGCATCTAGGCATTTAATATCCAAACTTCACAAAACCAAAGGTAAAAAAATCCTGAAAGAGATATATGCATCCCAGTGTTCATCACAGCACTCTATAATAGCCAGGACATAGAATCAATTTAGTCCGCTACAGAGGAGTGGGTAAAGAAGACGTGGGGCATAGCTGGGCTTCCCTAGTAGCTCAGATGGTAAAAGAATCTGCCTGCAATGTGGGAGACCCAGGTTTGATCCCTGGGTCAGGAAAATCACCTGGAGAAGGGAATGACTGCCCACTCCAGTATTCTTGCCTGGAGAATTCTATGCACAGAGGAGCCTGGAGGCAGTATACAGTGTAATTTACTCAGCCATGAAAAAGAATGAAATAGTATCATTTGCATTACTTTGACGACTAAGGTCCGTCTAGTCAAGGCTATGGGTTTTCCTGTGGTCATGTATGGATGTGAGAGTTGAACTGTGAAGAAGGCTGAGTGCTGAAGAATTGATGCTTTTGAACTGTGGTGTTGGAAGAAGACTCTTGAGAGTCCCTTGGATTGCAAGGAGATCCAACCAGTCCATTCTGAAGGAGATCAACCCTGGGATTTCTTTGGAAGGACTGATGCTAAAGCTGAAAATCCAGTACTTTGGCCACCTCATGCGAAGAGTTGACTCATTGAAAGACTCTGATGCTGGGAGGGATTGGGGGCAGGAGGAGAAGGGGATGACAGAG